>JARVGQ010000610.1:20814560-20824888 GCA_031762355.1 Hypsolebias martinsi | reverse complement strand
AAACAAAATACATTTAAGTAGACCTGACACCTTTACTAAATCATTTACATATAATATAAACAACCTTGGTCCCAGTACCGAACCTTGAGGAACCAAGATTTTGTTTTATAAGCGACACTGTCAGGTGTTATAAGGTCACAACACACCTTCAATTTTCCAATCTTACTTTATCAAAAAGCATACCCTTGAGCAATATCCTAGAAACAATACGAACGTGTTTTAACTGGCCATGAGGTAGTGCTCTGAAATATAAATGAAGTTCAGACAATTGTTGTTAAAACTACAAAAAAATGGTGAAAATCTGTTTGGGTATCGGCCGATCGCAGATCACTCAAACATTAAAGAAATCGGGGTCGATTTATTGGTGCACCCCTAATTGCATTTCCTGCGAAAATGCAGTGTGAATGCTTATTGCTGAAGAACTTGCTAAAAACAGCTGAAATTAGCTAAAAACTTGCTGAAATGTAAGAACAAGCGTAAGATACCAGAAGAAAGCAGAAAGAACACATATTGGCTGAATTAGGTTTAAAAAGATGATTAGCAAACAACGTAGCTGAAAGTAGCTGAAAAGGGAGTATGAAGCTTAAACTACCAGAAATAAGTGGAAGGAGCTGAAATGAGCTAAAAAATATGGAATTAACTGAAAAAACTAAATTTAGTACAAAAACAGTTATAGTGGTTGAAATATTAGAAAAAGCTGAAATTAGCAGAAATAAGCTGAAAGGAGCATAGCAAGCTGAAATTAGCAGAAATAAGTTAATTAGCATAAATTACAACAAAAAACAAATGGATCTGAAAACAGCTAAAATTAGCTACAAAAATGCTAAAAAAAATTGGTTTAATAGGTAGAACAAAATTAGCTTAAATTAGCGTAAGAAAGCACAGATTTGCCCAGTTTGGCTGAAAGAAGCAGAAATAAGCACAAAAATTGGAAATGATCTTACAAAAGCTTAAATTAGAAAAAAAAAAAAGATGAAAAGTAGCTAAAAAAAAAAAAGCTGAAGGAAGCCTAAATTATCAGAAGGAATTGAAGAGCACATTTTTGCTGAATTAGGCTGAAAACAATTGAAAAGAGTGCTAAAAATGTAAAAATGAGCATAAAAACATCAAAATGTAGCTAAAATAGGAGAAAAGGCTGAAAATTGCATAAATAAACTGAAAGGTGCAGAAAGTAGTTAGAAGAAGCACAAAATTGTTGTAGTAAGCTGAAAAAAATCAGAAAGGAGCACAAAATGGCTGGAAAAAACATCTGAAATTAGCTGAAAAGTGCTAATTAGCACAAGGAAGCTGAAAGAAGCTGAACCGGAACAACATGTGAAAGGAGCAGTAAAAGGTTGTAAACAGGTCTAAAGATCTGAAATATGCTAAATGAGCTCAGTTCTTTTTCTATGACGAAAAAAGTGGCAGAAAAGGCAAAATATTTCAAAAAGCTAAAGTTGCACCAATACCAAAAGTTATGGCACCCTTCTCACCTGAACAAGCTGAACGTTTTGATTTATGATTTGTTGAAATGGCGCCAAAATTGTGGAACAAGAAAGATCCCGAAATACATATGGAAGAAAACTGGATCATAATAGTGTGAATGCGTCATAAACATTCACACTATTAAAAACGTGTATTTGCCTTTCAGTGGTATGAAATAAGGATAAACTGTTTTAGAGCAGCTGGTGAACATGCATTTAGTTTTTAAATAGCCAGAGATGTTTGTTTAATCTGATGTGGGAGACTAAAATGGAAGAAGAGTAAATATTCGGCTTGCATTTGACAGATAAGGTGATGATGCCATAGCAATGTTGTCACCAAGTTATCTCAAAAAAGATTTTATTTTGCTGTTACTTGAAAGCATTTTCAACCCCTGTGCACTTTATGCACAAAAAACACATTACTGTAATTAAAAAAGCACCTGCTTGATAAAGTTGAGTGGGTTGCAACATGTCCATTACCTTTAAACTTCACGGCTACAGGCAAATTATACAGACTTTATTCTTGGCATCGCAAACAATAAACTTGTGTTCCTAATTCCTCTTAATGATGGCTTTGCTATCAGTTTATACATAAACCTTTAAATGTTTCCATCATGCTGCACTTACACCAAAGTACATAGGAGACTGTGGCTTTGACAGATAATCTGTAGTTGATGCCAAGGAAACAAGCAGGTTGGCAAACAGTGCTAATATTGATTTAGAGTTAGCTCTAGCTTAATTTATGACTACACAGAGGTATAACTTTATTTATGTTAAAAGCTTTTGTCATAAGCTTTTATTTTAATTTGGGGCTCACTTGGTGAAAGTCTCCTCTTATAAATCATGTTGTTTTGTTTTCCACCTGTCATTTTTGAGGAAAACAAATTTGAACAGGCTTTTTATGCATAATTTACAGATGTAAGATAAAATGTTTGTTTTAATGAATAGGACTTTTTTTTTTTTTTAAATGTAGCGGGGAAATAATGTTTACCTTGTTTTTCTAAATGAAACTTTTTTCAAGCACAGTGAGAAAATGTTAGACATTACATGCAAAGTATCAACCACTGTTTTGGTTTCTAAACATTTATACGGTAGTCCTTCGCTACTTTGTGTTTTTTTCAAAGTAAGATTCGACACGACACGCAATTGGCTGATTGATGGATGAGCCATGGATTGTTTATTTAAAATAAATTATAAAATGATTTAGCACCTGTGTGCAGCCCACAGGTGCAGGGAGAAGCTCCTTCCGCTCTCTGCCACGCTCACATTTCTCCTCCAGCTGCAGCAGCTTTGTGAAGGGTTAACCCTTTGCTGTTCAACTGCACCAATCAACTTTTTGTCTTCCAACTTAAAAGTCAAAGTATGTCACATCGTAAAATCGTCATAATCACAATATAGAAGTGTTTAAAAGTTATTTTAAATTATTTTAGAACTATGTTCAGTTGTTACAGTGTAACTGATCAAGAAGTACATTTCTGCTCCGTGCTGTTGCTGCATGAAGGGTTAAACCCTTTGCTGTCCTGCTGTACTTCGCTTCTTTACAGTTTAAATTTTAATAACGTTAAGAGTTTAGAAACGTTGTTGACAATAATGCAAGTGTGTGAGCAAGGTACTACTAGTATAGTAAAAACTCAAATAAACTACTACTTACTACCACTACTACTATTGGAAATAATAAAATAAACTATTACTACTGCTACTATAGTAAAAATTAAAATAAACTACTTACTACTACTTCTATAGTAAATACTAAAATAAACTACTACCTAGTACTACTACTACTACTACTACTACTACTACTACTACTACTACTACTACTACTACTACTACTACTACTACAGTAAAAACTAAAATAAACTACTACTTACTACTACTACTACTACTACTTTATTAAATACTAAAATGAACTACCTACTACTACTACTACTATAGTAAATACTAAAATAAACGACTTAATACTACTACTATAGTAAAACTAAAATGAACTACTACTTACTACTACTACTGCTTCTATAGTAAATATTAAAATAAACTATTTACTCCTACTACTATACTAAATACTAAAATAAACTACTTACTACTACTACTACTATTGTAAAAACTAAAATCAACTACTACTACTACTACTACAGTAAATACTAAAATAAATACTACTTACTACTACAGTAAAAACTCAAATAAAGTACTACTTACTACTTCTACTATAGTAAATTCTAAAATAAACTATGACTTACTACTACTACTTCTATAGTACATACTAAAATAAATGACTTAATACTACTACTATAGTAAAAACTAAAATGAACCACTACTTACTACTACTACTACTTCTATAGTAAATACTAAAATAAACTATTTACTACTACTACTATACTAAATACTAAAATAAACTACTTACTACTACTACTACTACTACTACTACTATTGTAAAAACTAAAATCAACTACTACTACTACTACCACAGTAAATACTAAAATAAATGCTACTTACAACTACAGTAAAAACTCAAATAAAGTACTACTTACTACTTCTACTACAGTAAATACTAAAATAAACTACGACTTACTACTACTACTTCTATAGTAAATACTAAAATAAACTACTACTTGCTGCTGCTACTACTACTACTACTACTATAGTAAATACTAAAATAAACTATTTACTACTACTACTATAGTAAATACTAAAATAAACTACTACTTACTACTACTACTACTATAGCAAATACTAAAATAAATTATTTACTACTACTAATATAGTAAATACTAAAATAAACTTACTACTACTATTGTAAAAACTAAAATCAACTACTACTACTACTACAGTAAATACTAAAATAAATACTACTTACTACTACAGTAAAAACTCAAATAAACTACTACTTACTACTTCTACTACAATAAATACTAAAATAAACTACAACTTACTATTACTACTTCTATAGTAAATGCTAAAATAAACTACTTCTTACTACTACTAATACTACTACTATTGTGAAAACTAAAATAAACTACTACCTACTTATTACTACTACTACTACTTCTATAGTAAATACTAAAATAACTACTACTTACTACTACAACTACTACTCCTACAGTAAACACTAAAATAAACTACTACTTACTACTACAAATACTACTCCTACAGTAAACACTAAAATAAACTACTACTTACTCCAACTACAGTAAATACTAAAATAAACTACTATTTACTACTACTACTTGTGTACATAATTTAGTTCCATCTCATGTGGTACATGAGATGGAAAGGACAAAGTTTACTTGAACTTGGACTACTGACTAATGACAACGTTTACTTGAACTTGGACTACTGCTCCCTACTGCTAGGTTTTCCATGCATCGCGGGGGCATGGTCCCCTAAACCCTGCGATAAATGAAGAACTACTGTATTGTTCAATTGGTGATCTTTTTTTCTTTCAGGAGGTCCACCGCATCACCACAGGTGATGGCATTAAGCGTGCGGACAAAGATGACTCCGCAGCAAGCGAAGTGGGCTGGATGACCTCGGTGAAGGACTGGGCCGGAGTCATGATATCCGCTCAGACGCTGACAGGAAGAGTCCTGGTGAGTTCATCTGTTTTTACACCATCCTTCATCCCCCTGAAGTCATAAGTACCACATTGTTTGTTGGGAACTTATTTATTTATTTATTTAATTAATCGTTGGACTTGTTGAAAGTCCTAGCTCATTAGAATCCTGCATCAAACAAGCCACAAATTGGTCATGCTTGAATAGTCCTTGAACTTATTCATTTTGCTTGTTAGAAGCATAAATCTACACTCTTGCATATCGTGGATGTTTATCTCTTAAAGTCAAGGCAACGCATGGAGAGATTTATTGTGTACTAAGGGCATATCCCTCATAAAGTCTGCAGGCAACAAATGCAAAGCAGTGTAGCAACAGCATCAGGTCATCTGAATGGGTTACCATGGCGCCTGGCGAGTTTGATTCTTTGTAAAACTTCTTGGACCACACGTCTAATCTTTTGATTCTTCTTTTATTTTTATTTAAAGAGATCCTTATTAAATCATCATTTGCTTGAATCTGTATTTGGTCAAGCAATTGGGATGCAGTGCACATTTTCTTTTTTTAATTTTGCAAAAGTGTTTGAAGAGTTTGGCAAGTCCGACGACCCGGGGATGATGAAATGAAATGGCGGCATGAGTCAGAGCTTCATGCCAAGACTTGCCGCAGTCCTCGAGGCTTGCACCCACCTTAAATGTGGCGCAGCTTTTCCAGTTGGCTTGACGTGCACAGGCTGTTAATCATTGACGCTGGCCAAGCCGTTTGCACAACTATTACAACGTGATGTGGAGTAATAGTAATAGAGTTATGTTTGTGGGACAAACCTGGAGCTACTGACAATTTGAGAGCGAATTCATTTGAAAGAGTCGAAAAATATGAATAAAACTTCAAAATTTTTCCTAACTTAATTATTGTCACGTTGTTAAATTTCATAAAACAGTATGTCATTGCTCTATATGGTTTAAAAATAGAACAGGTTGCTCAACTTGCCCTAAACGTTGCACTCGGCATCCCTCAGCATCTTTTGTTCCTTCATCCTGATGATCGTAGCATCTTGCTAATAAAAGCAAACATGACCTCAACTCCCACCCCCCCCTTTTATTTTTTCGACGCCAACGCTTCTGTGTGCGTGCGGCTCAAGTGCTCCATCTCAATGATAGCTTGACACACAACTGTTTAGTGTGTGCTCATCTGTAACCATAGCAACTGCAGCTTACCTAAAGACGGCAGATGTTTTCTCTTTCAGCCTTTTTAGGGCACACATTAAAGCCTATTTTGAGGCCCTCTGAGAGGGAGTTTTACTAGGAAGCATGAGCAAGTGGTTGCTTAAATAAAAGAGGTTGTGTTTAATGTGTACTGATCCAGCGTTTATTATTCAAGTTGCTTCAAATGCATTTTTTTTTTTAATTCAGGCGTTTAATGTTTGGAAGCAACCTTTGTGCTTGAGCTTCAGGTTATTTTAACCAGTTTTTGTCTAATTTTATTAAAGGCTTTTTTATCCTTGGAGTATGTGCAAGTAACCTCAAGCCCAACGAGCTTATTAAACTTGCAAACCAGGCGGTTTAGATTAGCGTTGTAAATGTGGTTAAAAGTGAGTGCGAAGACAACGGAGGCAGAAATTATGTTAAAAACTTAACGTCACCGGCAGAACATCTGCAGTATTTTTGCAGTTTTGATCAGAAAAGAAACAAGCATGCAGACACACGAGAACAAAAAAAAAATTAATTGCAAATTTGAAACGTTGAAGGATAAAGCCAACTAGCCTTGGGAGTTTACGTGTGTGTAGCAGGCCGTCGCGATAAACGATAAATCAATTAAACGCATGATTAATTAAAATGATCTACCTCATTTTCATTTATTGGCGTTATTGTTTCTTCGTGTCTCTCTCTTTCTACTGAAGACACTGGATGACAAAAGGCACAACTCTTTTTAAATTTGACAATAATTACAAATTATTGTCAAATCTCAAACAATATTATCATTTATCGCAATAATTTCCGAGACAATTAATCGCCCAGCAAAATTTGTCCTGACAAGCTGTGTGTGTGCAAGTAGTAGATATAGCTTAACTGAATTTTTTTTTATTCTAATTTACTGTTTCATAAGTAAATTTTACTGAAATAGGTGCACACACCAATGTAGAGCTGTCCTCCAATCAGATCACTCAGAACACATAATGATGCTGATGTGACTTTAATAACATCCTAAATTAATTTCATCAGTCTGAAACTCTCTACCGTTCGGTTACATCTGAAGCTGAAAAATTTTCAGAAGATTTGAATTTAGATTTAAAAACAAAATATCTACAGTAGGGAACAAAACTTAAGTCTGTCAGATGCTTCTGCTCAGTCTGTTTTCTAAATGGTTCATAACTTTGCACAAAAGTGTAAACACTCATTGCTTAAATTACACGACTCCGTTTTTAGGGTTAGTCTACGTAGGTGATTTTAAACCCAACATTCTGAGTAGGCTTTTTAATTTAAGAGACTTCTCATACGAGTATACTTTTATTTATTTATTTTTTATATGCAATAACTATATAATAAATAAATAAATAAATAAAAACATTTAAGGAGCCCCAAGTGGTAATTATTTTATTATTATTTTTATTCCAGTATGAAAAATCTTGAACTGCAATCTTTGTGTTTTCATGTAGACAGACAAATCGGAACTTTTTTGATACAGTATGTGACAATGTCTTTATCTTTTGGTGTTTACTGGTAGCTTATATTCAGAGTGCAAGCTTGTTTCGGCTGTTATGGTGTTTTTTTTTTGTGTGTGTGACTGTGTTACAGCGACACAAACAGGCTTGGCATTGTTAATGTAGTGCTTTGGGTAATTTTTATTGTTTCCATGTGGATGAAGGCATTTCTATAAATTTGTGTTTGAGAATATATTTATTAAAAATGACAAAGATTGTTTTGGGGAAGGAAAAAAAAAAGGTTTCCATGTGACCAAGGCCTAAGAGCCAAGCTAAAACCACGGGACTTAAACTCTTCATTATGACAGATTACAACCAGGATGCTGCTCACTGTAAAGTCTGTTTACATGTGACGGTGGACGCTGAGTGACGGGCAGGTGCAAGCTGGCCTGTGGAAGTCCCGGAGGCCTGATGCAGATTTGCCCAGCTGGTCTCTCATCTCACCAGATTCTAAAAGATCAGACCTTGCCTTTAGGGATATTTGATTAGCAGGGAAGACACTTCCTGATGACCTTTAAGTACATGAGGTTTATCTGCAGATCAGAGCTCTGCTTCTCAGCCACTCAAATAAAATTGGACAAGCGAGGCCTGCAAATGTAAAATCACCAGCGTCCTGAATGCAAGTTATAGTTGACTGCAGATTGGGGCCATGGAAGGATCCCATCTGTCAGTTTGTGCATTATTGCATTTCCCCTCCCCCTAGTCACTTTTGCATTACAGTGGACCACCCCTCCCGTTCATCACAACTGTCACCGTGCTGCTGTTTGCTCAGGTTGTAACGTAAAAAAATCTTACTTTGATGTCTGAACAGGTGACTGTAGTTAGACCTGTACATTCGGGAATCAGCTTTAAAGACTGACACACTGAGGCTGAGATTGGTGCATTTTGTTGCAAAATGAGTTTTTTTTTTTTTTCTTAAATGATGGCACCATGCTGAGTGACATTTAGCCCACGTGCGCTCGCCTCTAGAAGTCCACAGGGGGGCTTGGATGTCACAGCACTTTTATTCTGGTCAGAGACCAGGTTTCTATTATTGGATGGCACTACTGAGTTTGCAGTGTTTGCCCTCAAAACTGAGTCAGTTGTATTTGTTTTTGCTTTTTCTATTTAAACTAATATTTTCACGGTCACTATTTAGTACATCATATTTATTCCCAGGTTTCCAAAGTATAAATTCAGTTCTTGTTTACAAAATTTCTATCTTCAAAAGAGTCCATAAAGTTGAGTATGATGTACAAGTGACAATTACACATCACTTTACCCACAAATACCATAATTTCAGGACTATAAGCTGCAACTTTTTTCAAATGCTTTGAACACCTCAGTAGCACTGTAGGCCATGCACGAGGCTTTTATTTTTGGAAAAATTGCTACATTTTGTTTAAATATTTGGTTTTAATCTGACAAATGTTTTTTTTTCCAGCAATAAAGGTATTCATCCTAAAGAACACAAGATAGTAGTTGAAGGGTTACATCTGACTTTTTGGTAAATTAAAATTTTCCCACCATATCGACTGAGAAATGCAAAAATATGAGAAGTTAAATCTGAACAGTTGCATCTTTGGTACAAGGCGAGGCAGTCAGCACTGCAGCGAATACCAAAGTATAGTAAACAAATCAATGTGGCCTTGATATCTTACTTTTAAATCTTATGTTTGAAACAAAACAAAACCTTATTTTTCAAGGATTACCGGTAAATTGTTGTTTATTGTACAGTAGTCCCTCGTTTACTGTGGGAGATCCGTACCCTGAAGCCCCGCGATAAGTGAAAAATGACAAAGTAGAAATAGTAGTACAAGATCTAAGTAGTAGATTGTAGAGTTATCAGATTTGACACCTGGATTACTGAGTATGAACTTTCTTTATCTAAGTAGTAGTTTATTTTAATATTTTATATGTATTAAGAAGTTTTGAACCCTTCCCACACGCATGCAATATTCTAAACAATGTTTCTAAACTCAAAATGCTCTTAAAGTACCGGTACATAGCCTATCATGATTTCAGCTCTTTGCCTCTGGGTGCTAACTGCCATCTGCCAGCACTCTTGGCCACGCCCACTTCTCCACTGCAGGAGGAAGCTTCTCCTGCAGCTGTGGGCTGCACACAGGTGCAGCAGGTGTTAAATAATTTAAAATAATTTATTTAAAATAAAAATTCCATGCCGATCGTGTGGCTCATCCATCGGTCAGTTGTGTGTCATGTCCAATCTTATTTTGAAAAACCGCGACAGAGTGAGTCCATGAAAAATGAACCATGACATAGCGAGGGACTACTGTACATCAATTTCCATAAGACCATGGCAAAAAGATTTTGTACTTTTTGGATTTGTTTCAGTAGATAAGATTGCACGTAACTTTAATTTGCAGAAATTTTGAAGTCTCAAATTTTGCTCATACACGTACAGCATGAACATTCAGTGGGTTCTCATGAGGTAAGATATACAGGTGGTCCTCGACCTACGAACGGGTTCTGGACCTAAGGACCGTTCGTAGGTCGATACCGCCGTAGCTCGAAACCGAAAGTAAAAGGGGCCGTACGTCCCGTTTTTTGGCCAAAAACGCCTTATTTACAACCTAAAACTCCTTATTTACAACCTAAAACACCGCCAGCATACATTTT
>JARVGQ010000610.1:20524148-20537429 GCA_031762355.1 Hypsolebias martinsi | reverse complement strand
TTGTAGCAAAACGGTGCATGGAGCCTCTTTTCCACCTGATGTTTTCAGAGCGTCACAGCCCTGAAACTCTTTCCATTCTTCTATTTTTGCTCAGTTTGAAACTGAAGGATTTTTATTTTTGAAATGCAGAATAAACCAAGTGGGCTCAAGTCAGCTGTTACGCTATAAATATATGCATTTTCTTACTTTTTATGATTGATACTTTGCACTGGGGTTATGAAAAGCATGGCAAATATTTACAATTTCTAAAATAGCCTTGGGAAAAATATACGTTATTTTCATCTTAGATGCAAAACAGCATCGTTTTACGAGTTGAGCTTTACAACGGGCGCCTGCTTTTATACCAAACATAAAACAGAAGCAGAACCTCTGAGCACGCGTGAATGGCTTTCGTTTACGGTGAAACGAAGCCAAAGACGAACCTTGAACTTGGCCGATTATAAAATTCATCTGACAGCAAAAGATGCGAGGCACAAAAATCGACTGCGACGCAGATTCGGAGCTTTTGTGATCCCTCTAACGAGGCGCAGAGCACGAAGAAAAAGGAGGGTTTTAAGTATTTAATCAGTCCGTTAAAACAAATCAGCTAAATCAAGCCAACAGTGTCATTATCTGTCCTCTGTGAGTCAGAGCGCTCTCAGCACAGTCACGTCGTATACATCAAGTCCACCCATCCGTCATGTAGATGAGGCCTAAACGTAGCGCTGTGATGGATAATGAAGCTGCTGCCCCACAATCCAGCATCGCCGCCAGTCAGCCATGAAGAGTGGGTCGTCTGCATTTCTGTTCACTTCCAAACGTTAATATGTTGAAAAAAGGTCTAAAAAGGTCATTTCTCAACGTCTAAACTGGTGTTTGACACACGCGAGAGCAAACGGACCAGTTCAGTTCTGCAGGAGGTTTAATTTGAATGTATTCCATGAAGAGTTACGTTGACTTTCAGGATGAACGTGTAGATCCACAGCTGTGTTTTTTTGTGCTTTTATAATAATAAATCTTCTGACAGTATTTTAATTAGCTATCTGAGCATGTGCAGTGTTGTTTCAACTGATGTCGTTTTTAACATCACCGACCGGTGAAGTCTCAACTATGACCAAGCGGCACTAAATGTCATCACAACACCAAAGGCATCGGTCTAAACAAGCATTTACGAGTGTTTACTGGAATTCAAACTGTTCTAAACGACTAAAAATGCTCATATATTTCACCTCAGTTATTCTGTCAATAAATGTTCAATTCAGGTTCAAATTTAGAAATGTAGAATGTTTCATTAAGAAGTCAATGCAGAGCATTTTATACACTATAATCTCTATTAAATCTATCACTGTAATGTAATAACAATTTACAAGTTTACAAACATGTACATTAAAAAAATATATATAAGAAGTGTACCATTTTACAATAAGGATCACCTTATAGATGCTAATAGTTTATATATATGTTATTAATCCCTCTAACCATTAATAATTGTTTATTATGCATTATTTAAGGATGACAGACAAAACTGACCAGTTTCTTGCCAAATAGCAATCCAAATCTTTCATCTAGAGTTGTTATATTAAACATTTCAGACTAAGTTACTACCTTGTAAACACGATAAGCATTTGTAAACCTATTTTTTTTAGGATTTAATATTAGTTGTAGATACTTATAATGCAGCGATAAAGTACAATATTACTGTATATGGTAAAGATATAGTTTACAAATGCTTATTGTGCTTACAAGGTATAGTCTGAAATGTTTAATAACAACTCTAGATGAAATATATAGGTGAACAGATTTGGCAAGAAACTGGTCAGTTTTTTCTCTGTCACACTTAATTACTGCATAATAAGCAGTTAATAATGATTTATAAAGTGTTTATGGAGGAATTAATAATGCATCTATAAACTATTTAATAGCCATCTATAAGGGGAGCCTTATTGTGACGTGAACCTAAGGAAGTTTAAAAAGGCTTTTAGCAAGGTCACATTATGATGGCTCCAATTTACTGATGTTAAAAATATAAATGGCTGCAGTTTTATTAACAAAACTGTTATACTAAAAAAAATTAACTAAACTTTAAATAAATAATAAAAGTGTTGATATGACGGTGTTTCTGTGGAAAATGCTGAGAAGCTCAGAGGTGCATCAACACAATAATTCACATTTTTATGAAGTTTTGTATTAATCAGCTGTTTTAACTACTTCAAAAAGCTAAAACTGAAGTATTTAAACTTTACCAGGAGGCACCAACAGTAACGCTAAAACTGTAGTTGAGCAAAAGTTAAATTTTCTATTATTCTGTACTTTTTTTTTTTTTTTTTTTTGAACAGAACAAAACATTTTCTCCAGAACAGACAACTTTTGTTTCATAACTGGATCTACTTTTTCTGTCCACGGTATTATTGATAGCCTACATTTTCATTGGTTTGGACTAAATAAGTAAATTTAAATCCTTTCATTGTTTTTAAGCTTTAGTTTAACCTAATTAAATTAAATTAGGTTGCCAGGAGTGTTGAATGCAGCACAACTGAATTAAGGGGAAACCCACCTGACATGTTCTGTGTGTGAAAATGCTCACGTCAGCTCAGCTGGTTGCCACGTGTTGCTCCATTTGTGGCCCGTTACGGTTGAAGGCCGCAGACATCATCTCCGCCACGCTAAACTGACGTTTCTTCTCAAGAACGCCCACGGCCGTTTATTAAAAAAAATGGCATCTTCTCCATACATGAAAGATCAACCAGCTTTCAAACACGTGTCACAAACGCTGCAATCGCATAATGGCTTTAACGCCCTCGTGTCAGCAGTATTAATGATGCAATCAAGGGATTTCCCATAGCTGCACAAACATTTGCTGCGTTGAGTAAACTTTCCTCTGTGCATACTTTCTCTGGAAAAGAAAGCAAATGTCTGTTTATAGGAGCATGCGAAGCAGAAAAAACAAAGAAATGATGACCCGTTGCATGTTCAGTCAGCCGAAAAGCGTGTCGTCCATCATCCAGTGAAAGATGGCGGTTTATTTTTGCAGGAGAAAGGCTTTGGCTTCTCAAAACAAGGCCCAGATTTATCATCGGCCCATCATTTCCTCCGTTTGACATGCAAGCGAAACGTTAGGAATTCAAAGTTAAAGCTGGGCTTTACAGCGACGCCGTCGTTTGTCTTCTTTGGTTACGTCTGCATCAGAAAACAGGAAATTACCTCGGTATGCTGAGATTACCCCAAAGTGGGAAACTTTGCGATATAAGCCAGCCAATGGGAGGCGGAGGGAAGGGGGGAATTTTCTTTTGAAGCGCGCTTGTCAACACACAAAGCAATGGAAAGAGCAACAGTGAGTTAAACAGTGGGCCCTTGTCTTTCAGTGCTCAACATGCCCTATAATTTAAACGCCGCTGACGGGGGCCATTTTGAAGCCTGTCATAGGCGGCAAACTTTTTGTCTGAACGTCTTGCTTGCAGCGAGTCGACTTCTGCTGCGGTTCGGGTGATTAATGACTTATGGCCTTATTGTGTGGAGGTGGCTAATTAACTACAGGCTGACTGAAGAGACATGCTACAAAAACCCGCCTCTGATAACCCCAACTTTTTTTTTCTCCCCCCCCCCCCCCTTCCTCCTTCTTGGCATGTGGAAGCTCTTACTGACAAATTTGTAAGAAGCAGACCAACGCTGAGGAAGATGAATGGCCTCGGTGAACAGTAAACAGCCTTTAATTTAAGCGTGTTTAAATGTATGACACGCTGGCATTGTGCTGCGCTCGCCGTTCGTGCTCGCCGGCTGGGAAACGCAGCCAAAGTCGTCACCCCCCCCACCCCTACCGCTGTTGGGTTAAATTTAGGCTTGGCATATTCATGAAGGGAGTTTCTGGGTGCTCGGGATGGCAAACATGTGTTCAGTGCCTCCTTGAGTTTTCATCCGTCACTTTAAACTGACATTCTAAGACAAAAACAATCAGTTTCTTTAACAAACTAGTCGAAGTTTGGAAAAAGGTCGTGGACAACTTTTAAATTCAACTTATAGTATAGGATACAGTAAAAATATATAATATTAACCCCAAATACAAACAACCAGGCTGAGTCAGAGCAACATTAAGGAACTGGGGCCTAGCGTTCCTTAAAGGACTACATATCCCATGCTGCCTTTCTTGCAAGAGTTTTAAACTAAGATCAGCCGTTTTGAGCAAACTGTAAAAATCACGTTATGAAAGATCTCATGTAATAATGTGAAATCTTGTGCATTTTATTTGCACTCAGACTATGTGTTGTGGATCATTGTCACCTACTATCACACCAGATTTTAGCTCAATATCTGTAAATTTAGCCGAGTTATAGCCATCTTTCGGTTTTATTAAGTTAAATAGCTATGGCCGCCATCTTGAATTGGGTTGCCGCCACACTGTAAAGGCTAAGGCTTATAAACATACATTCAGTGAGTAATAATTGAGAGTTTCGTAGAAATTTGTGCAACAGATCAGGATATACTGTATTTTGCCAACAGAAAGTGTAAACTCTAACAGTTAATGCCAAAGGTTTACGCAAAGACAATGCTATGTGTTAGCGCTCAAGAGTGTGCATTGGGTATGACTCTCAGCTATGACCACTCGCAGTTTTAGCTAAATAACATTTGACAGACCTATAGTAAAGTTTGAAATTGCAAAGGTATATTAGCTGTGGCGGCCATCTTTAATTAGGTCAACTCCAATTTTAATCAGTTTTAGATGGAAATCCAGGGATCACTTTCTGAGAGAGTTTCATAAAAAATGTTCATTTGATATTTTGCACCATCTTTCAGCACCGGGTGATGACTTTAAAATGATTCAATCAACCCCTCCGCTATCTGCTAAATGTTTTGATTTCATTTGTTAGCTTGCTGTATTGTTTGCAGCTACCGTATTTTTCAGCCTATAAGGCGCACCGGATTATAAGGCTCAGTGTTGATTTTTGTGAAAATTAAAAGATTTTAAGTGCGCCTTATAGGCTGAAAAATACGGTAATCAAGTTCTTAAAGTCGTGATATGAACAGAATGACAGTTTTTGCATCAAAATTATTGCTTGGAGGAAATTAGCTGTGGACACAACCTGAGGGTTTGTTTTTTTTTCTCCTAGTGAAAAAATATTTACCACTGGAGTGACAGTGATGGAAAACACAGAGCAGAAATTTCCTTGCGTATGAAAAATGCCAAGTGGACCCAAAGTGGCGCAAAATGCATCGTGCCAGCTGGCAGACCATTACAGGTGATGGACATTTCACTTACCTAAGTCAAATATAACAGACTGCTGTTCATTAATATACAGAGAAGGGCCTGCAGAATCGAGCCTGCCATCTGGTAAAATCGACAGAGTAATCTACAGCTCGTAATTATGGCTGAGGAGCAGAGTTCCTCTTTAATCTTTTCCAGCTTTCACAAAAAAGGAAAAATCCATCTGCACCATGTAGCACATCATCTTTCTTCAAGACAAATGGGTTGTTTTCGTATGATCCAAAATTAGATCAGCAGAAAACAATCAATCTTGTAAAGGGGGTCTGGGAAAGGTATTAAGATCTGGATTTTTTTTTTTTTCTTGCTCTCGTCTTCAGCAGCCATCAACATTCCTCTCATGATGCCATCACTCCACATCCACCAGGCTAATGATGAATAGGACAGTGCGCCTTGATATACTGATCAGCCTTAGCGTTTTCACAACAGATGACCTGTGAGAGTCCGACACACCAAAACCAAAAATCCACATAAAGGCAAAAAGAAAGACAAAATACTTTGTCATCCCGCCTGGAAATTAGAAAGATGATACAACTGTCAGGTGCCAGCCTCATGTGGCAGTCCCTCTCACCCCCTCCCATTACAGGAGCAGTGATGCTTTCACTGCACGACAAAAAGGGAAATGGCTGCATGTTTTTTTTATAGGAGACCTGTCTGTCAGCTGGCTCTAAAGTCATAACAAATCACCAGCACTCAGCTGAGGCTGAACATTCAGGGCGTCAGGAGGAAGACGGATGACCTGAGGCTTTTGAAGTGCTCTGGCAGTTCAGATGGGCTCAGCGGCGCTGACAGAGAAATATACACAACAGAGCAACCAATAATGAGAACATTAAACATTCCAGCCACCTGACAGGCTGACAAAAACAGCCTGGCCTCATATCAATCATCCACCGAGTCATAACCTTGACAATTAGTCCTCTCTGACTCTGCCCGTTACCTCTGGGCTTGCACTGCTCTGTGACTCCACTTACTGAGGAGGAAAACCCAAGGCCTTCATTTAATCTTTCAGTTCTGATTAATGAAGACGTAGAAACTGCAACACATCAGTTCAGGGACATACGAGTTCAGAGTCTGTTGGTAAAGTCTGAACGTAATACCAAAGATGTAAGATGGAAACAATGCACATATTTAAAATTTAAACTGAGTTATGAATGACAGCTAAAATTTGCTTAAGAAGCTGAAACTGAGCTGACAAAACTAAATGTTCATTCAACCTTTATTTAGACAGGTAAATCCCATTGAGCCTCGAGGACTCATTTACAAGACAGACCTGGTTAATGTAACTTGATAAAAGTAACAAAAACCTAACTAAATGTTAAAAACATAAATTTAGCTCATTGTGGTAAGTAACAACAGGCTAGCTAAAAGCTAAATGTAGCAGAATGGTAACTAAAAGCAAAAAGTATAAGAATTGTATCTTAAAGCTAAAAGCAGCTAAAAGTAGCAGAATGGTAACGAAAAACTAAAAGTAGCAGAATAATAAATAAAACCTAAACATATACGAATTGTATCTTAAAGCTAAAAGTAGCAAAATGGTAACTAAAAGCTAAAAGTATAACAATTGTATCTTAAAGCTAAAAGTAGCAGAATGGTAACTAAAAACAAAGTAGCAGAATGGTAACTAAAAGCTAAAAGTATAAGAATTGTATCTTAAAGCTAAAAGTAGCAGAATGGTAACTAAAAGCAAAAAGTAGCAGAATGGGCACTAAAAGCTAAAAGTAGCAGAATGGTAACTAAAAGCTAAAAGTAACAAAAGTCTAACTAAATGTTAAAAACATAAATTTAGCTCATTGTTGTTAAGTACCAACAGGCTAGCGTAAAGCTAAATGTAGCAAAATGATAATTAAAAGCTAAAAGTTACAGAAGGGTAACTAAAAGCAAAAAGTAGCAGAATGGTAACAACAAGCTAAAAGTAGCACAATGGTAACTAAAAGCTAAAAGTAGCAGAAGGGTAACTAAAATCTAAAAGTAGCAGAATGGTCACTAAAAACTAAAAGTAGCAGAAGGGTAACTAAAAACAAAGGGTAACTAAAAGCTAAAAGTAGCAGAATGGTAACTAAAAACTAAAAGTAGCAGAATGGTCACTAAAAGCTAAAAGTAGCAGAATGGTAGCTAAAAGCTAAAAGTAACAAAAATCTAACTAAATGTTAAAAACCTAAATTTAGCTCATTGTTGTAAGTACCAACAGGCTAGCTTAAAGCTAAAAGTAGCAGAATGATAATTAAAAGCGAAAAGTTACAGAAGGGTAACTAAAAGCAAAAAATAAAAAATAAAAAAAATAGCAGAATGGTAACAACAAGCTAAAAGTAGCACAATGGTAACTACTGTAAAAGCTAAAAGTAGCAGAATGGTCACTAAAAGCTAAAAGTAGTAGAATACAGTAGTCACTAAAAGCTAAAAGTAACAGAATTGTTACTAAAAGCTATAAGTAGCAGAATGGTAATTAAGTGTTAATATTAGCAGAATGGTAACTAAAAGCTGAAAGTAGCAGAATGGTAACTAAAAACTTCAGAATTCAGTGGTTATTTACAAGCACAGTTAGCACTTTGGTGCAGCCAGGGGCATTTTCTGTAGGAATATTATATAATTTCTGCTAAAAATAAGCATTTAATGCAAAACAGACAGCGATGTGAAGGATTATAAAGTAGTATTTGCATCCTGCACAAATGTTCTGAGACTGAAGTTGTTTGAAGATGACATCGGTACATTTTGACTGCCTGTTAGCTTGTCTGTGTAGTGATAATTGTTAACTATTTCTCCAAACTGAAGTTGTTGAAAGAGCTATCAATAACAGGTAAGATATTACATCTCCACGAAAACCCACTTCAAAACCATTCAAACCATCTCTTTATTGTATGACAAACGAGCCACGTGAAACGACATTTCCCTTTTGCCTTCACATCTGTCAAAGCAAAGCATGCGACAGACGAATTGATGGCAGAACCTCAAATCGACTGTACTGCCTTCTCATTTAGTGGAATGGAAAAAAGCTGAGCCGCTGATTGTTTACAGAATCTACCTGAGACGGAGCTGCACAGCCCCAAGCCCCAAGGATGATGAATGACTTCACTAACCTTGTGGGACTGCAGACCCAAATGAGGACGGAACTAATTGCCGTGCGAAAACACTTTGGCATGAATGGAAAGAAACTGCAGGGACACCGCTGCCAAAAAAAAAAAAAAAAAAGGCCCAGTTGCTGCTCTGAACTCCAAGCTGCCTTTTACTTGCAACAGTTCACTTGGTGTCCATAAATCATGGACCGCTTACAGCCGAAACTGCCCTTAAGTCATCAACATGCAATAGACTGAATGACAGATTCCATCCTGACTACATTAGTCCTGGATTCCAACAAGGTTGAACTTAAAAAAAATAAAAAAATAAAAAAAAAAAAATAACGGTATATCTCCTACAATCTTAAGCTCACAGGAAATGAAAACCAGCTGGTTAAGGATGGCTGTGTATAAATCCATTTTGTGAGAGAAAGAAGAGTCTAAAGACCAGTGTGTGTGTAACACTGTCAAAGAAAATAAGGGTCAATTTGAGGTATTCTGGGCTTTTGATTTGCTCCAAGTGTTGCTTCAGATACAGCTTTATCCCGAGGCTGTGATCTGCAGCACATTACTCATTTTCAGCTGACAGCAGGACGGAGCTGTGATTTGTGTCTGCGTTACACCCACACACGTAAACATATCAGCGTATTGTCTATAAACGCTCTTCGTTGAGCTTATAACTGCCAAACTTTAATCTTGACTTTGACACACTAAATAGTTTACATTTAATTAAAAGGCCTAGCACTCCTTGAAGGAATGAATGCATATCGCCCGCTGGCTGTCGTGGCAGTTTTAAACTAAATCATCTTTTGTTAAGAAGCAACAAAATATGTTTTTGCTTGTATATGATGCTAAATGTGACCTTGTGTGATAATTCAATATCTTGTTTTTATTATAGCTTATGTCGATAAGCGGTGACGGCCAGCTTGATTTGGCCTGACGCCATTTATTTAAGGGTTTTACTAAAACCCATTCAGGAGTTCAGATGTTTTATTAACAATCAGGGTTGTCAACAATAATTAACGCCAACGTTTTCAGCAGAAAACATTGCACAGCATGTAAGTGTTTGAGATGATGCTAACCCAGATTTTAGCTTAATAGCTATATAGTTGGCCGAGTTAGAGCCATTTTTGTGTTGGCTAAGGCTAATTAGTCATGGCCACGTCAAGTGAAATTTATTTATAAGCACATTAATCCCAGGACATCCTTGTAAAAGAGATTAATGATCTCAATGGATTTCTTCTTGATAAAATAAAAGTTAAAAAAAAAAAAATTTAAACAGCAGTTGTTACGAAAGTGCTTAAACAGTAAGACCAAGGCAGTAAATAAAAATGAGATGCAATTAAAAAGCATCAAAAATGAAAACACAACACAGAAACAATGAGAAACAACAAAATGGTAAATCAAATCACGCTGTGTTAAACGTCAGTGAATACAGGTGTGTTTTAAGGAGAGATTTAAAAGCAGGAAGTGAAGTGGCCTGTCTAATGTTGGGGGGGCAGATTGTTCCAGAGTTTAAGCATAATTAATGAAAATGCCCAATCTCCTCTGAGCTAACCTGTTTTTTGGTACAACCAGAAGCAGCTGATCAGATGATCTCAGCGCCCGAGAAGAGCATAAGATTGAAAGGTCAGACAGATATGATGGTGCAAGGCCATTAATGCACTTAAATGTCAGCAGGAGAATCTTCAAATAAATACCGACATGCACAGAGAGCCAGTGACAGGAGGACAGAACTGGTGAAATATGCTAAAACCTACGTGTTCCTGTTAAGAGCCGAGCTGCAGCGTTTTGAACGAGCTAGAGACGTGAAATTGTAACGAATGCATGGACTCATTTTTCAAGGCCAGATGTGGTCAACAAGCTTAGCTATCTGCCTTAACTGGAAGAAGTTTTTTTTTTTTTTTGGTAGAACAGACTTCATTCAACCTTTATTTAAAGAGGTTAATCCTATTGATCCTCAGGGACTCATTTACAAGAGAGACCTGATTTTAACAAAGAGTGATGACAACAGTAGACGATCACAAAAGAAAACATACAAATCGAGAAGAACAAGTGAAAATGGTATTAAAAAAAACAGATAGGTTGTAAGGCGATGTGGAATATTAAAAACAGGAACACATCTGCATTGGTTTATACCAGGGACTTAGATGTCAGAGTTAATCTGTTTATTAAACGTAAAGTCAGAATCTAAAACCATCCCGAGATTCGTAACAGACTGCTTAAGATATGGCTGAAGAGATTCAAGTTCAGTGACAGCAGTAGAGCTAAGGCTAAACACAATGACATCAGTTTTCTGATCATTAAAACTTAAAAAACTTAAGCCATCCATGCCTTGATGTCATCAAGACATTTTAACAGAGGGCGAATAGAGCAAGAACTGTTGGGTTTTAAGGGCATATAAATCTGACAGTCATCAGCATAACAATGAAATGAAAGGCCATGTTTCCTCAGGATAGATCCCAAAGACAGCAGATAGAGTGAAAATTAAAGGGGTCCAAGAATCGAGCCATGTGGGACCCCACAGGAAAGAGGCACTGACGTGGATAGACTGTTTCCAACCTTAACACAGAAATTCCTGTCACTTAGTTACGGAGAAACAAATGTGGTGTCCATGAATAGTGGCCATTTTAGATTGGTTTGACCAAAACGTACATCCCATGATAACTTTCTGAAAGTTTCATTGAAACCCATGCAGTCATTCATGGGATATTTTGCTAACAATACATACATACAAATGCACAGACACAGGAAAAACATAACTTGCACCTTTAATGAGGTGTGATAATGACATACTTTGATGAAAAACAATGGGATGCATGCATCATAATTTATTTAAGTAATTGTGAAATATGGAGTGAAACAAGTTGAGAAGCTCTTACAAGACTCAGTAATATAACTTCATTGTAATGTCCAGAATTCAGTGTGCGATAGCTAAAATCATTTCATTAACTGTACTTTAATCATGGTAAGAACAAAAATTAATTGTTGGGTCTCATGGAAAAGAGTAACTATGTTTTAAATTTTTAGGTAAACACCTGAATGATGTCCAAACTAATATACTTCTGTCTCATCAAAAGAACTTCAAGAACAAAAGGATTACAGAACATGTAGGCTTTAAAAAAAAAAAAAAGTACAAAGCATGTTTTGTGTGAATTTGGTTCCTTTTAGATTTTTATGCTGACGTCTGTCTACTACTCTGCAAAGGCAAAATTAAACTGAAATATTTCTGCAGCTATGAATTTTTCAAAACATGAATAACTCCCGAGTTGCACCAAAGGTTTCTTTTTTACCACCAGCAGATTTATTTAGTGCAGTAGGAAATCACTTCAGCTGGGCAGCTCGTTTAAAAATTTGTACTGATAATCACATTTAGATTGATGGTAAATTGCACAGTTTAACCAGAACAAAGTCAGTTTGTTAAATGCAACTGCAACATCTATAAATAGCTAGCTGTTCCAGTTGGTTTATAATGTGAGGTTTGAATCTGGTTTTACCCAGTTTTGTGTGATGACTTAGGGTCACTGAATATTTTTTACTCTTACTTTCCTGCACCATAAAAACTGGATCCAAAGGATTACTTTTCATTTTAGCAAAGGTTTCCATGAGTCTAACTCATGTGAATGTCTGCAAAATCAGCTTTGATAGTTGGATACGTCTACATTTCATTTCTCTTGAGAAAGTCTAACTATTGTGTCTAAAACCCAATCAGCATGTCTCACTTATTAATATAGTGTGTAAATACTTTGATCAAACTATTTCTCTAGAGATCATATTAAAAAGCATCTAATTAATGTAATTTATAAAGTCTTAACCTTACAGCTCCAAACATTTGCTGGTAAATACAGTCCACTGGCAAAATTAGCTCTTTAAAGCGTTCCATTTGTAATCTGTACCATAAAGGTCATGGAGCACAACAAGTTCAGATGGTTGAGTAAACGTCAAAGACGCACAATGAAGAATCTCATGTGGGCAAGAAGGGCTGCACTGCAGGAACGAATGGCTTCAATATTCTGGAGAGCAATTTATAGCAGCATGAACCTTGGTTTTTAATAATAGTGATTTATATATCCCAGGAATCTTTACTTAATAGACTGTGCAATCAATTTATCACTTTTGTTTTTATGCCACCTTAAAAAAAGTTTTTTGGACACGTCCTTACAAGCCCTGTAAGGGGATAGATAGCTCAGTTCTTTTAAAGTGGGGTTAAATGGAAAAGGTATTAATAGTTAATATCTCACCTGGTTTGAACAAGCTTTGTTAAGCTAAAGAGAGTTTATGACTTGTTTATGACTGAACTGACAATTTAACAAGCAGGACCAAGACTAAAGGAGATAACTAGTGTTTGGACATTTTTCCTGGACGCATCTTTTAGGACATTTTCTGGGCCCTGGATGGAGACCCGAGAACAAGATGGAGGCATTATACAGATGCTGATCAATATGTTTTTTTGTACTTTTTTATACTAATCAGAAAGCAAAAGTGACATGACAGGAGAAATTGAAACTTGGGGCTTGTCAACATGATTTTTGTGATTTTTTTTTAATTTATTTTATTTTACATTTAGAAGACCATGGAGGGCATGGTCTTCTTCCATCGAGCATATTAGCATTCAAAATGTGATGAATAGCAAGTGATGTATATTGACCTTGAAATTTGACGAACAGTTTTAGCTGATCTTTTGGTCCCTTTCCATTCACAATATTCATCTGCTCAACTCAGGGTTGGCATTTCCTCTTGCGTCCACATCCTGGTTGGAGCTGGAGAAGGGGGATGTCAGGGATTGCTTGTCGAGCTTGTTGTCTCCATGACCCAGTCCACCTCCCCCCCCACCAAAAAAGTGAAGGAAATAAGGAAGGTAAGAAGGAAGAAAATGTCGTTATCAAGGATACAGTTGTTTTAAGACTTCAGCAATCCACCAATCACATACAAACCGGATTCCAAAAAAGTTGGGACACTAAACAAATTGTGAATAAAAACTGAATGCAATGATGTGGA
>JARVGQ010000610.1:20511750-20523949 GCA_031762355.1 Hypsolebias martinsi | reverse complement strand
AATGATACATTCTCTCAGTTTAAACTTTTGATCTGTGATTTGTGTTCTATTCTGAATAAAATATTAGATGTTGGCGCTTCCACATCGTTGCATTCAGTTTTTATTCACAATTTGTTTAGTGTCCCAACTTTTTTGGAATCTGGTTTATTGTTTTGATAAAAATTTAACTATTTGCTCAATCTGAGGTTGTTAAAAAAACAATATTCTTATGGGATGAACTTGGCACAAACAGAGTAATATTGTGTATGCTGTTCAGTGTCAGGAGGGCTTTGATCAGTTATAAATCAAAGAAACTAAACAGCCACTGGCCAAAAGGATGGGCCAGCACAGAAAATCAACATCATCAGGCCAGGACTCTGCGGTCTACACTCATCTTCAGATTAGTGGTCACTCTTTCAGGGATGATATTAGGGATGACATCATTGATAGAGAGGAACATTGGTTTGAGAGAGAGCAGTGAAGAAGCCATCTTTGTGATGAGAACCTGTTCATAATTAAACAGGGCTGGTGGTCTCCACGTTTAACTGTCCCCCTCTTACAATGCTGTTATTGCACGCATCACTCAGCCCTCTGAACAGCAAGCAGCACTAACGCTTGATTGTTAGGCTGATGGTCCTCCTTCTACATGTAAACAACTAGTTTTGGATGTCAGCAGCAAACTGGTTGATCCACTATGAGAAAGTGCTGCTCACATTATCTAAACTACAGCCCCAAATCTCAAATGAGTTGAAAAGGGGGTGCCATGGATGCATTCCCATCTCCCTGCTGCCTGTTCTTGAGTGCCTGACCACTGAAATCCTGGAAATGACAGGAAATGTGGCTCGTTACAGCAGAAGGACCGGGATCATCCCCTGGCACCTGCAGCTGGCTGTCCGCAACAAGGTGCTCAGCAGGTTGTTGGGAGGAGTGGCCATTGTTCTGGGAGGAGTTCCGCCTGGCATTCAGACGGTCCTGCAGCCAGGAGAAACCGAGAGGCCAACCAAGTCTGGGTGGATGGATCAGACGGCATCTGCGGCCAGTTTTTTTCAGATCCACTGTGGGTCAGACCTTTACAAAAGATGCTTGCTGCCTACAGCCATCAGTATCTATAACATCTCCTAATAAAATGAGGATAACGAGGTACATTTAATTTCCCTTTGGGATTAATAAAGTATTTTTGAATTTAATTGAATTGAATATGACTGAGTTTGTTGCAGCTCCTCAAAGTGAGTAAGTCTTTTGGATAAAAGACCAATTGTTTCAACAAAGAAGAATCCATCCAGAGGACCTGACTCAACCTTGTTAGATTTATCTTCCTGGATTATTGCGCATGCATCAGGACGTAACTCATTAAATGTTCATAACCCTTCCACAGAACCCAGTTCCAACACAGTCAAACTATGCCTTTTATTGCAATACCACTATTTGTTTGTCTTAAAACAGGATGTTATCCACCATCTGCTTTTGTATGTTGTACAGCTGAAAACATCTGTCCAGTT
This sequence comes from Hypsolebias martinsi, assembly GCA_031762355.1. NCBI lineage: Eukaryota > Metazoa > Chordata > Actinopteri > Cyprinodontiformes > Rivulidae > Hypsolebias > Hypsolebias martinsi. Next base: position 20,522,471 of record JARVGQ010000610.1, on the reverse strand, counting down.
CTCCCAGTAAATAGATTAAATAGTGCAAGCTTGAACAGATGTTATGAGTTCAGCGGGGGATCCAAGGTCCATAAAGCAAACCATTTATTTGTTGGACTGGATCAAAAGAATAACGTAAGCCATCTTCATTTTTGATCACTCATGTAGTGCATACAGGTAGAACTGGGATCAGCTTACAAAGACCAGATCAGTCCTTACAGTTTCTAAAATAAATTGTGTTGCCAAGTACAGAAAAAAATTAATAAAATAAAAAGACAGTTAAACTTTCTCTCTGGAAACTCTAAAACACTGGAATCTTTTGTTTGTGTTTGCTTTGCAGTCGTTCCCGGAGATCAAAGCCTGCGCTTTGGGCCTCGATGTCAGCGCATGACATCAATGACATCTCCCATTCACACCACATCTTCTCCTCACATCTCACATGCACTCGGTCGTCACATCCCACAACAAAGAGAGACGCCCCGAGTTATCATCCATCAAACAGAGCCTTTTATGGCCCATCAAAAGACTATGAAGTGCCAGAGTGAAAGGAGTGTTTGCAACATGAAGCGACAGCAAATACTCCAGACGCAGATTAAACAGTGTTGGAAAGGAGAAAACTACAGAACATGTGGATAAGTTGTGGGGATTAGACATTATGATTCAATTTTACAATGAAAAAAAGCCAAGATTAAAGCATGACGTCTCAGCTCTGATGGATTGTAAATCTCAATTTGCTTTGATTCTGAACACTTTTACTATTACGGAGCGCAACACCTTGTTTCCAAACACTGTCACATGTCTAACACTTTGGTGTTCTACAAATTGACGTAACCTACATAACGTGATTTCTCTCAGAAACACTGTGAAATGAAGGTCTAGTTGCCCTTCATCTTTCATGACTTCTAAACAAAGATTGTCCTGTGGAGAAATGGCAGCATTGTAGCCATTTTGGTCAACCCTTAAAATTAAGATTATGAGCAATTTCATAGCCTGTTGGTGCTTGGAGTATTTTTTGGAAATAACCACACCAAAGGTTGGCTTAATATCTGTAAAATGCATTGAGATTCAACCATTTTTGTGTTAGCAAAGGTTGATTATCGGTACGGGAAGGAACCATGTTGATTTAGGTTGATTCCAAAACTAAGTCAGTAGACGAACAACCAATTATTTTTGATAGGTTCTTACAAATCTGTCCAGGATTGGTGAAGATTTTAAGCACAGATGTGTTGCACTTAACGTATATGTTGGAAACAATTGGAAACAATGCTTTGCGACAAAAGTTTCCTTATTTTACTTAACGTGTGTCAAATTGACCGAGTTACAGCCTTTTTGTGTTTTCAAAGGTCAGCTGCTTGCTCTGGCCATCTTGAATGTGATTTAGGAACCACAAGTAAGCCCGTGGTCTGAGAGCAAAGTGCTCTGTTTGGAAAATATGGAACAATAAGATCCGTAACATAAGATGGAGCGAAGTTGTTGAGAGCTTTGTAGGTTAGAAGTAAGATTTTGAATTCTATTCAGAATTTGACAGGGAGCCAGTGGAGAGAAGGTAAAACTAGAGAGATATGATCTCTCCTACTAACTCCAGTTAAGACTCTGGCTGCAGCATTTTGGATTGATTGGATCACTGAAGACTTTTTAAAGAACTTTTTGGACACCCAGACAATAAACCATTGCAATAGTCCAGTCTAGATGTTATAAAAGCATGAACCAGTTTTTCAGCATCATTTTTAGACAACAGGTTTCTAATTTTAGCGATATTACGTAGGTGGAAAAAGTGATTCTGGTAACATTTTTAATCTGGGGGTTAAAAGACATGTCCTGACCTAAAATAACACCAAGATTTTTAACATTAGAACTGAGGGCCAGATTAATGAATCTAGATTTGATGAAAGACTAAATTTATTTCTAAGATGCTCAGGTTCAAAAGCCAAAACCTCAGTCTTGTCTGTACAGTATTCAAAAGCAGAAAATGTAGGGTCATCAGTTTTTTTGTTTATTTATTTATTTATTTATTTTTTAAGACTTTAAGGCATGCTTGTAGTTGATTGGATTCATTGTGTTTCATGGACAAATATAACTGTGTATCATCAGCATAACAATGACAATTTACCCCATACTGTTTAATAACTAACTACTGGAAACAAAAAGTAAATATTTAAGGGTCCAACACTGAACCCTGAGGAACCCCAAGACTAACTTTGGTGTAAGAAGACAAATCATTATTTACATGTACAAACTGGAATTGATCTGATAAATATGATTTAAACCATTTTAGTAGAGTAGTAAACCCAGTATAATATTAACGTTGTAAATGTATATACAGTAATTACTTAGACTTTCATTAAAATCAATCTACTGGTTCATGTGATGACATTTCAAATGAATTAGACAAATGCATGAGCACCTCGTTCCACCTTCAGCAGGTGGTTAAATCTACCATCAAAGCACAAAAGTGCTTGAGAAACAAGCAAACTAGAGCGAACACAGAACTCCACTCGGCTTGCAAAACAAACCATCACCAGCTCTTTGTGTGTTATCTCCCCTGGATTATTCCTCTCCAGTCAACCATCAACCAGTGTGGCAATGTAGAGTTATGGTGCAGCCTGCATAGCAGCTTCAGCAGAAAGCGAGTGAAACGGGACACCGGGATGATTATACTGTATCCTGTCTGGAACTGATTTATTACGACAGAATCAACTCCCTACAGAACCATGTCATCAGGTGCTGGGGCTGCTGTTGTGCAAGACACTTGATACGCTTCAGGCTTTCAGTAAAGACCTTGTGAGAAAGTCTCCAGACGCTGCTGAGAACCGTCAAATCTTCATTACTAAATATACAATCACATGTCCACCAACACTGAAGGGGAACAGACCACTCGGGTTCGGACTGAAAAGTAACAGCTGTGTTTTGTTCTTAATCAATAAGAACCTACAAGCATGTTTAAGGGGACAGATTCCTAAAAGCAGCAAAAATGAAATAAGTAAAAAGAAGTGCTTGTTTACACTTTTTCATTAAACTTGCATTTGTTCACAATGGAGATCATGACCCCCTTTTTTTTCCCCCCCAATTACTGTAATTTAGTTCAGGCAAATATTCAGACAGCCTTGCATTCTGAGTGAAAGCTGAGTGCAAATGAAATGTCTGAAGAATCTGAAACTGATAAAACTAAAAGAAGCAGGAGACTATAAAAGCTAAAATAAGCAAACGCAAGCTAAAAGCTAAAATAAGCAAACTGCTAGTGAAATGAGAAAATGTCAAATGGCTAGCTGAAATTAAAGTATGTCCAACACTAGGCAAAAGCTAAATTAGCAAAAGGCTAGATAAAAGCAGAATATTACATAAAAGTTGCAAATGGGACATCTAAAAGTTAAAAATACTGTAGCTAAAGTTTGGCTAATAGCTAAAAGAAGCAAAAGACCGGGTAAAAGATATAAGCAGCAATAGCTAGCTAAAATCTAAAGGTAGCAAAAAGATGACTAAAACAAAAAAGTAAAAGGCTGGGTTAAAAACTACAAGTAGCAGAAAGCTAACTAATAGCTAAATAGCTGAATGGTAGCCATCATAAGGCTAACTTAAAGCTAAAACTAGCAGCTATGCTAAAATCTAAAGGTAGCAAAACAAAAAAGTAAAAAGGCTGGATTAAAAACTACAATTAAAAGGCTGACTAAAAGCTAAAAGTAGCTGAATGGTAGCTATCATAAAGCAAACTTAAAGCTAAAACTAGCAGGTATGCTAAAACCTAAAGGTAGCAAAAGGGTGACAAACAAATAAGTAAAAGGCTGGGGAAAAACTATAAGTAGCTGAATGGTAGCTATAAGGCTAACCAAGCAAAACTGGTAGGTATGCTAAATTTTAAAAGTAGCAAAACGTTAGCAAAACCTAAAAACAGTTTAAGGAAATAAAAAAATAAATTATGCTGTAGCAGATTTTAAAGATGTTTTTAAGGGTTTAAAGAGATTTTAATTTATTTCTATGTTACTTCACTTACAGAAAACAGGTTTTGTTATGAGCATTATTAAATATATGAAATGCATCATTATAACATTCTTCTGTTTTATTGTGAATTTTATGAAGAACGAAAACACACAACATTTTAATTAAAAATCTCTTTTCAACAACGCACTTTAATATTTTATTTTACTGACTATAATTATTGCATGTGCGTCTTAAAAATAAAAAATAAAAAAATATGTAAATGCGTACAGTTTCCAGGAGTATCATCTGAAGGCAGCACTTTGAGCATGAAGAGAGGCATTATTTAGAATAAACGAATTATAGGAGAGACCTGCATAAATGACTCAATAAAAAGCGTTAAGCAGCCAGCCAGCAGTGGCCAACATGATTAATCGCAGGCGTTTCAGGAATGGATTTATTTTGTCTTTTATTTCTCCTTTAATGACTGGCTGTGAACACCAGTCTTAATATATCGCCCATGTTTCTGGATTACTAGTGACTAATGAGAATTCAAAATGGCTGTTATCTACATTAATGTCGTTTTACTCAAAAAGTCGATACTGCCGCGTGTGAGTGAGGAATATTTTAGCAAGAAACGAGTTGCAGTTGATTAGTAATAAGCCTTGCAATTAAAAGGATTTTAAAATAAGCTAGTATGTTCATTCTTCCTGTATATTCCTTATCCCTCAGCTTATGAACTACTAAAACACTAAGATGTCTTTTTACTTCTCCTTCGAAGGATCAATGTTTTGTATCTGTTGGATAAATGAGACTATACTTTAGATGCTGCTGTTTTCAAAGCCTGCAGAGGTACATTGTTGATAGATGATTCTTGGTGCTGAAGCAGGGGACATGGCTCAATTAAATGAAAAAGAGTCCAGCCCAGTAATGACCTCGGTGATTCATATATTCATAAAAGAAATCAATTCTACACCAGCTAAGCTCAGAAACAGAACCCTCAGCAGCCTTTAATCTTAGCACTGAGTAATAAGCACTAAACTGTGGGTTTAAACAGGCGCACGGCAGCATAAGACAGATGAAGTTCATTACAGAGCTGAAAACGGGTATAAAGACAAAGCATTATCTTCAATAACAGGTTTTGAGGAGAATGTAAAACAAATGCCAGAGGCGGTGCTTTGTCGGACCGGACTGTTGTTCTTTCAGCCTATGATTGAGCACAGCTGAGCGTGGCTCGATGGCACCCGAGAGAGGACTTGAGTTTCATGTTTGCCAATCTTTCTTTATGCCCACCCCTGCTGACCATAAATACATTTTTATGTCTCCCGGAGAAATGCTTAAAGAAGCAGTTTGTCCGAGCCCTGTTGGCGCTCGCGTGGTAATATCCTCGACTGGCGATGGCAACGAAATTCAGAGCACGTCCCGAAGGCTTTTGCAGCCTTATTTGTTTGCATTTGAGCATAAATCTCACATGGCTTTAAATTAAAAGTGTAGTTTAGATCTTCTGAAACGGTGTTCTGAAGCAGCTTATGAAGAATTAATGCCTTACTTGTTACAGTAGCTCTGTGAACAACCTCAGGTTTTGAGAAGTGGAGTCTTATTGTATGAATGCTGATTCAGCATTTATACTTTTTGTTATTACTTTATCTGGATGTTTTTATATTTTTATTTCATTTGCCACATAATTACAACTGCGTACTTTGTCATTTTAGCCATTCGTATATCTAAAATGTTTAGCTCTCTCGGGGAGACGGGTGTTGCGACTTTGGGGATTTGTAACTTTTATACTTTTCGAAATATTTAACTTTTCAAATATTTCCTCTTTAGTGATATGTTGAGATTTTTTCAATTTATTCAAAACACCTTTGAAACATTTTTGTAATTTTCTGCTGCTTTTAGCTTCTAGCTACCGTGTTGCATCTTTTAGCTTTGCGCTAGCATTTTGGCACTTCTAATTTGCATTTAGCCTTTGGCTTATTTAAGCTTTTACACTGAAGAAAAATATAAAAGCAACACTTTTGTTTTTGCTTCTGTTTTTCGTGAGCTGAACTCAAAGGCCTTTTTCTCTCAAACATTGTTCACAAATTTGTGTACCGGTAAATCTGTTAGTGAGCACTTTTGCTTTGTCGAGATAATCCGTCCATCTCACAGGTGTAGCATATCAAGATGAAGAACAAACAGCATGATTATTGCACAGGTGTGCCTTAGGCTGACCACTACAAAGGGCCACTCTAAACTGTGCAGTTTAATCACACAGCACAACGCTACAGATGTTGCAGGTTTTGAGGGAGCGCGCCATCATCATGGTGACTGCAGGAATGTCCACCAGAGCAGTTGCTCATGAATTAAATGTTCTTTGAATGTTTCTAGCATCATGTTTTCAGAGATAGCTAGTCTTCTGCTTCTTTTAGCTTTAACAACTTTATTTCAGCTTCTTCAGCAAAGTCATTTAGATCTTAGCATCCATCCATCCCCACGACTCCTTTCTGTGTCACAGGGAGCAGGTGTCCATCTCCAGCGGTCACTGTGTGAGGAGAGGGGTACCCTGAACAGGTCTGCATGTTTGCAGAACATAAATAATTAGTTCCAACTGAACAGCAACTGGCTCCATCCAGCTGTTGCCTCTCAGCGAGAAGGTTGCCGGATCAAATCCCGGCTGGGGTCTTTCTGGGTGGAGTTTGCATATTCTCTCGGCGCATGCCTGGGTTTTCTCCAGACTAAAGACTAAATGTAGCATACAAAAAATTCCTCCCACAAATCAAAAACATGCATGTTAGGCTGACTGGTAAATTGTCCCTAGGAGACAGTGAATGGTTGTTTGATGTGCTTGTCTCTATGTGACCCTGTGATGAACTGGAGACCTGTCATGGGTGTACCTTGCCTTGTGCATAGCAACTGCTGGACATGGGCACCAGTGACCTCCGCGACCTGAAAAGTAAGAAGAAGAAAATGCATGCATGCATGGACAGACGGATGGATGCATGAATGCATGGGTGGATGCATAGATGGATGCATGGGTGGATGTATGGGTGGATGGACAGATGAGCTAAAGGCTAGTCCCAGCGAGGTCAAGGCCAACAAGGATTGCTTCTGTCCTAAAATGACAAATCTAAAAATGTTGGTGGTTCATGCATACTATTTTAGAAACATTACATCGTTGTCATTTTTGTGTTACATTATCATTCACATTCACTTTAACGGTACTTGCAAATATGATTTGTTATTAACAGTAGCAGTATTTAATACTTTTCTATGCAGCTAAACTAATGTAAAAATTAATATGAGGGGAAAAAAAATATTACCTTGTATTTTTAATCAAATAAGTTAAAGTAGCTTTTATTTCCTTGCTCCATTTGTGGCGCCCCTTGGCTGGACGGCACCCCTTGCATTTATCATACTGCCCACGCCACAGGCCGGCCTGGTGAATAGCAACAGTAGCAGCTTCCTGTTGCAAACAATGCATTTTTGCCAAATTGCCAGCATAATGCAAAATGCATGGTGGTGTAAAGGTTTAGAAAAAAGTGGTTATGGTACAAGAATTGCCATGATGAGATGCATATCTCCCACCAACTTTCATGCAAGAGTTAAACTAAGATTATCTTAGTTAAGGTCAGAATGCTTAACCAATAGCGACTCAAAATGAGTTACATTTATTTTTATACGTGATTATTGTTACAGAAAGTACTACACTATTATATTGTAATTTATTTCATACATTTTGGGCGATACATGAGTTGAAAACAACATATTCAAACACACAGTTTAGGGAAGATTTTAATGTTACAACTCAAAATCACTATTTTTTTTAAAGGGCCTTCAAAATCAGAGTTTTACATCAAAAGCTCTACAGATGAAACCATGCAGGACAGTATGTCGCAACACAACGTTGGCTTTGTTAAACTTCCTAAAACGGATCAAATTAAAAGCTCTTTTGAAGATTAAACATTAACCACAAACACATTTTTAAATCCAGCTGAGCAGCAACTGATTTCAAAACCCACGGCTGTTCCTCCGAGCATTCCTGCAACCCCATTCTAACATTTTTATGATCTAAAAAAAAAAAAAATTAAGTAAAGATGTATTGACTCGAAAACACAGCTGTCCTTAACGCCTGTTGTGCAATGTTGAGCAGAAACTCACATCGCTCGGAGCAAAACAAACCGATGTGGAGCAGACTGAACGACCGGCCTCACATGGTTCCACAGAAACTGGAACGCGGCGTTTAGAGTCACATTACAGCATTTTACAGTCGATAACAAGATGATTGGTTGGCAGTGGCATGTCTAGTTAGCGGGACATTGTTGCGCTTGACATTTATCATAGCTGCAGGGTCGTGAACTCAAAGCTAAACAGCAACTGAATCATTAAATTTGAGCGGCTGTAGCTTTGCCGTCTCTCAGGCACTGACTTAAGTGTTTTCATGCTTAAATGAGGAACTCACTTACACTAAGCTAAACACAGTTTTGTTCAAAATGGTACAGGAAGCGCTAAGAGGGGCATATTCTCTGGTTTTAGTGAAACAAAGGCCGCTTTAACAAGCGGATTGTTAGATAAACTGATGATTTTCTGAAAATGAAGTCATGTGTTTTGTCTCAAAAAGCATTTGTTTCATTGAGCTGAAGACTAAATGTAGCATACCAAAATAGTTGGACTGTGCAAAACACTACCTCAAATGGCCTTTCAGGGGAAAATCATTTTTTAGTGACTGTATTTGAAAACATTTCTTTTAAAAATGAACAATTGAGACGAAGTCTTGATCATTTGACAGATTCAGTGCATATTCTGCAGCTAATAGGCTAAATACCGTATTTTCCAGCATATAAGTTGCAGTTTTTTTTTTTTTTTTTTTTATAGATTTGTCAGTCCTGTGACTTATATGCCGAAACGACTTATACAGTAGTCCCTCGCTACTTCGCGGTTCGTTTATCGTGGTCTCGCTCTATCACAATTTTTCAAATAAGAGTGGGCATGACACAATTGGCTAATTAATGGACGAGCCGCATGATCGGCCTAGACTTTTTATTGAAAATGAGTTATTTAAAACTATTTAGCACCTGCTGCATCTTTGTGCAGCCCATACTGCAAGATAAGCTCCCTGCTGCAGCTGATCAGCTGTTTCTCTGTGCAGAGCGGAGAAGTGGGCGTGGCCAGGAACGCTTGCCGGTGGCTGAGAGGAGGCAGAGAGCTAAAATCATGACATTCTGTGCTCTTTTAGAGCCTTTAGAGTTTAAAAACATTGTTTAGAATACTGCAAGGGTGTGGGAAGGTTTTAAAATGGCTTTATATATTATATAATAAAATAAACTACTACAGTATATACTACTAGTACTATTATCTCTACTTGGCCATTTTTCATTTATTGCTGGGCTTCAGGGTACGAATCCCCTATGATAAACCAGGGATTACTGTATACTTTTTACCACATTCATAACACAATTTTTGACTGATGTTTTAAATTTCGACGAACTGCAACAGCAAGTCCTCCCGGGCGCTTCACTCAGCTGGTGCAGACGGAGGAACGCTGGCGAGCTAGCGGCTCTGGCCAATCGATGAATGGATTGATTGATGGAAGGATAGATGGATGGAGCTGTGCCGCCCAGGCAAAATGATGCTGTTTTGACCATTAAATAAACACATAAGAAATGTGACTTATACGTTGAAGCGACTTATGTATGTTTTTTTTCCTCTTCATGATGCTTTTTTGACTGACGCGACTTGTACTTCGGAGCGACTTATACGCCGGAATACACGGTAGTCCCATTTCCACTCTAAAGCTTTAAGAAAATAGGATGCTCAATGAAAATGCCGCACTGGGCCTTCTGTTAAAGAAAGGAAAAGAAAAATCAATGACTAAAGGACGAAGAACCTATAGCCTTCACTTAATTCTCTTATCAGTGTGATTTAGGGGACAAGGATGATGTTAAATAACTACAAATCCTTATCTTTGACTTTGTGTGTGGTTTATGGCAGTTTCAACTGCAGTTCAGAGACAGAATGTCCATACCTTTTGCTGGACCCGCGATTTATAGCTTTATTACTCTTTGTCTAAAAGAGCAGAGAAACATAATTGAAAGGAAGCGATAACAGCGGATAAGTTAAAGGGCCACGCAGGAGCTGAGACGCATCAGTGCTGGAGACATATCACAGCGACAGTTTTATGGCTAAAGAGTCAAACCACTGGTTTTTGTGGGGAGGACCTTTTCCACAAAACAAGCAAGATCCAATTTTCTGATTCATCTGCAAACAGCCCAGAATGAGTTTAGTATTTGGGCTCAGAGCTGGATACATGATTGCAGAGGTCACGGAGAGGGCTTGCAGACTTGAAGTCATGAGTTTGCACTCAGGCTGTCACAGGCCCGCTCATATTTTTGCCCTCGGTGACAACAAACCCATTGTTCTCCCCGATAAGGCTTCAGTGTGCACAGTAATGGGAATTAAGCAGGGCATAAGTCACAGAGAAATTGGGTGACAGCAGATCAATAAGATAGCAGTGAAGCCTAGGGGACCATTAGTGAGGAGGATCCCTTTGTTTGCCCAACGTCGTGGAAAGAATTAGTGGATGTTAGAAACTGAATTAATTGTCTAAATTAAGAGCAGAACAAGTTTATAGGAGGAGGAAAAAATGTACTTATGGGACAAGCTGAGTAGTTTATTATTCCTGTCTGTGTTATGTTTTTATTCTGTAGGCTGGGATGTGTTTTCGTACTTTGTGGCCTGTCACGATAACAAATTTTGTTGGGTGATTAATTGTCTCAGAAAGTATTGCGATAAACGATAATATTGTTTGAAATTTGACAATAATTAGTACTTATTGTCAAATTTAAGAAGAA
>JARVGQ010000610.1:20490580-20502252 GCA_031762355.1 Hypsolebias martinsi | reverse complement strand
CTTAGTTTGTAGCCAGGTCTCTCTTGTAAATGAGTCCTCGAGGCTCACTGAGATTAACCTGCCTAAATAAAGGTTGAGTGAAAAAATATTTTTAATAAAAGTGACAACTTCTTGCACACATTTCCTTCATTTCCTGCCATAAAAGCCACAGTAGGTCACATGACCCTTTTTGTTATCATTTAAGCAAGAAATCCTTAACTACTTTTTTTTTTTTTTTTTTTTTTTTGTTAGTTTGTAGCTCAGTATGCACCACAACAAAGCTTATCTTTAACACATTGCGTCCAAGCATGTGATCGGTCAAATTAATGCTGCGCCTTTGCTACCAGTATTACGGTACAGTGATGAGGCAACCCGGAAGTAGAGCCATAATCACGTGAAGTATAGTCCATCCCTTTTCCATAAGTAGTATGTCACATCGTAACGTTTCCAAAGAAGCTCTGATCGGTTCCATTACACTCGGGGTTGTTTTTCTCGCAGGATACATCTTCGGTAAGAACAAAGACATTTAGGCTTTTAAATTATTCATACAATACACGAACGATTTCTGCTACACTAGAGTAACCTTAAAGACACGATTGCGCATGCGTATTACAAACGTCTGTCAGAGGGGAAAAGGGCGTTTTATAAATGTTTAAAGTTTTATTCGGATTAGTCTGTAAATTGGGAGAATGACGTTTCTTATTGAGTTTATTTTAAAATTGTATTTATTATAGTTGTAGTTTCGACGCTAAAAGATTCAAAGTTTAACAGCAGTCATCTCAAAAGAGGGCAAACAGGTTTAACCTGGAGGATGAATTATAATTTTTTTTTGTTTGTTTTAGCTTGGAATAAATTTAGAGCTGGGGAAACTATTTTCTTATATATTTACATGGGATAGGCAAAAAATACAGTTCCTGTTATTGTGCTTTTGTCTATAATATTTAATTTTCAAGGTAAATGAGCAAGGCAGTGATTGTTGTAAAGTGAAAGACTGTGGTTTTGCATTTTGTGATCTTAAATTTGAGATTAAATTCAGCATATTACAGTGAAGATCCTTAATTTGATTGTTACAATTCCCAGCTTTCATTTTTATATATAAACCTGCTGCAGTTTTTTTTTTTTTTTTTTTTTCCCCTGTTGTATTTATGCTGTCTGTTCCTCTTTTTACATGAGCGGTGCATTGTTGAATTTTTATGCCACAGTCGGGTTTACTTTGTGTTCCTTTGGTTATTTTTGTAAACAGAATTTGTTGCTTTATCTTGGAAAAATAAAGTTTTTAGCCATTTCCTCAAGCTCTTTGCGTTCAGTCTGCATTTTGAGTCCGAACGTCGTACAAACTGTAGCAAATCCTCAGAAATTGAATTGTCTTACACTTCCCCACTTTCTTCTTTATCTGGTCCTCTTGCTGTAGATCCAATCACTCCATTTCCCCTCTGAGGTCATTTAAGTCAGATCAAATCCAAGTTAACCAGATGGAAGTTCACCATAAGACGTGCAGCCTGACGTCATTAAAACCCTTATTGTTCCATGTTCCCCCTCAGGAAAGAGGAAGTCGTCCAGAATGAGCATCTTTAAAAGTCATGCCAAGGGCAAAGACAACCCGCTGATGCAGTATGTCCTCAATCACTCCCTGAGAGAGCATCCCGTCCTCCAGAAACTCAGGCTGGTGAGTAAACATCTGGATCGCTGCTCACAAAGTCTAAGCTCGCAGTGTTTTAAGAGGGAGTTTGGTTTTGCAAAGTAATTGGTGCAACTGGTTTCTGCTCGTGTCTTTCAGAAAACGATGGAGGACTCCTGGAGCATCATGATGGTCGCCTGTGAGCAGGCGCAGTTCATGGCCAATTTGGCGAAACTAATTAAAGCCAAGAAGGCGTTGGAGATCGGTGAGCGTGTCCGTGTTCTTGTTGTTGCGCATTTAGAACAACACTTGTTCAAAGTGCTTTACAAGCGTAAGAAATGCGATAAAGAGCAATAAGTTACAGGAGCAGATGCTGCAAAAGTCAACATCCAATCTGAAATGTAGATGATTTACCGTCGTTCTCCTCCACCACAAAACTGTAAACTGCAAGAATTTATTCCCTTAATTCACATTTTTTGTACATTAAATGACAAATCCTCATTGGTGGGAACAAATGAATTAAAAATATTTAGAGAGGGCTTTGTTTTCAGCTACTTTCAGCTCATTTCAGCTGTTTTTGTGCTCCTTTAAGATTCTTTCTGCCAACTACAACATTTTTGTGCTTCTTCTAACTTCATACTATTAATTCATGCTCCTTTCAGCTTATTTCTGCTATTTCAGCAATTTTTTTTTTTTTTTTTTTTTAGCTTTTTCAGCTTATTCCACTTTTTTCACTAATTTTAACGTTTGTCTGCCTAATTCAGCAAAAATGTGCACTCTCCACTTCCTTCTGGTAATTTGAGCTTCTTTCTGCTTTTTTAGCTACTGTAATTTTCAGCTGTTTTGCTCATTTCAGCTTTTTTCAGATAATTTCCACTTTGTGCTCTTTTCTTTTTTCATTCATTCATTCAACCTTTATTTAAACAGATAAGTCCCATTGAGCCTCAAAGACTCATTTACAAGTGAGATCTGCTGGACATACAATAAAAGTGGTGAAAAATGACACATAGGGTTTGGAGACAAAAAAAATTCCTAACACATTCTTGAAGGTTAAAAATTTCTCTGTCTTTCAGCCTAATTTGGCAAACCTGTTCTGTTTTCCTATGCTAATTTAAGCTTGTTCTACCTGTTCAGCTACATTTTTAGCATTTTCTAGCTAATTTCGGCTGTTTTCGGATAAATTAGAGTTTTTGTGGTAATTTCCGCTACTTTTAGCCTAATTAAAATATTTCTGATTGTTTCAGCTTGTTACACACATTTCATCTCAATTATGCTAATTTTAGGTTTTTCTGCAGCTACTGTTTAGCTGTTTTATGCTAACTTTAGCTTTTTCAGCTAATTCCATATTTTGTGCTCATTTTAACTCTTTCCGCTTCCTTCTGGTAGTATAAGCTTCGTTCTGCCTTTCTTCTACTTTTCAGCTATTTTTTTTTACTAATTTCAGCCTTTTTTTTTAGCTAGTTTCCTAATTTTTATGCAAACTTCTGCTTATTTAAACCTTATTCAGCAAATATGTGTTCAGTTTGCTTTTTTATAAAAAAAAAAAAGTAGGCTTGTTCCATTTCAGCTACATTTCAGCACGTTTATTTTATTTTTTAAGCTAATTTAATCTGTTTTTCAGCAAGTTCTGCTGTAAGCATTCATGCTGGATTTTTGCAGGAAATGCAATTTCTGTAATTTTTAAATATTTTGAGTGCTGGATCTCTTTCGTTCATTTTACGGTTTCAGAATTACACCACAATCAAGTTGCTCAGGCATGTTGGTTATATTCCTAAGTGATCGAGTTTTGGATTCTTAAAGTCAACAATAATTTATACGGACCGTCTAAATAGTGTTTCAAGCTGTTGATTACTTATCTGCCTAATCCAGCCAGTCTACCAGCTTCTGATGCAGAAGTGCAGGTTTGTTTGGGTCATAGGGTGTTTTTTTTTTATTTGGTGTTTTTTCGATGAATTACAGGGGATCGAGCTGTAAAAAGGTTCTTTCTCCACTCGTTTTCTGACTTTAGTTCCTGTTTGTTGCGTTTCCAGGTGTGTACACAGGCTACAACACACTGAGTATGGCGCTGGCCTTGCCCGAGGACGGTGTCGTCGTCGCTTGCGACATCAGTGAGGACTACACGAACATCGGCAAGCCGTTCTGGAAGGAGGTACATCACGCGTCCGTTCACGACTTTTGCACCTTGTGATGTTGTGCAATGCTGAGGATCATATACACCTCAGGTAACAGATGTTCTGTTTGATGAGGGGGTCCATAAATCAGCTTGAGCAACAGTCGGTTAATAATTTATCACAAGACTGCTGAAAGAAGCAGTGCCGCACTTTTTAATAAATGTGCAACATTTTCAGTTTCCAGCCATTCAAATGTCTTTTTTTTCCCTTAATTAGTACATACAAATGAATAATTGCACTACTGTATTTACTTTTTAGGACAAATATTCAAATGTATCAGCTGATAAATAAAAAAAAAAAGACTCCAAATATATTTTAATTTGTCGCCACACCGGTTTAATTCATTTGTCAAAATATTTCAGGAATAAGTCAAAGATTTGCTTGACGTTTATTATTTTGGTTTTCAGGCTGGAGTCGAGAAGAAAATTGATCTACGCATTCAGCCAGCCTTGAACACCCTCGGTACGCTCACTCATCTCTTTCCTTTCTCTTTAAATCTTTGACTGGGATTATCGTAAATGGAAGTTATTTAGATTCCTTTGTTTCATCCAGATAGCAAGTCTTGATGGGAGTTATGGGACACACCCATTAATGTTCTAATTTTTTCAGCTGCTTGCTGAAATCCCATTTGTATTTATTTTACCTTTTATTTAACCCCTTGCTACCATCGTTTTGACATCAAATAACTAAATTCAATCCTAATAACAGAAATTTCTTATTTGTGTGACAATCATTTGCGTTCATCACATATTGCTCAGCTGTTTATTGATGAGTAGCTGTGCATCATCAGCTGCAGGTTACCCGTCTGCAGAATGTTCCGGTATTTAACTTTCACCTGTTGTCAGGTGCATTTTGGGCCACGAATCCATTGTGCTCTATGAAAATTAAATGAGGGAAAAAAACTATTCAGTGTTGACAATAGATTAAAATGAAATCGTCATCTTTGTAATATTTGAGGTCTGAACATGCTGCATGGTTTTTGCTTCTTCTATTTGTCTCAGAAAATAAATTTTAATTTGTGCAAATCATTTTCCTACTTTAAGTTCCACTGCGCGTTTTAAAGGCAAAGTGCACAACTTACATTTGAGATTTCTTGGAAACTGATTCGATGGAGCACAAAGTTTATGCTTTTCAAATTACTGACTCGTTCAGTTATAATTTGCTGCCCTCTTTCTCTCGGGTTAGTGACAACGTTTCTCTTTTTGGTGATCATGTGTTTTCATATGTATCCATGATCATCCGTTGCTCCGCTGGAGAGAAGAGGGCTGCACGCGTCTTGCTGTCCATGTCCAATCTGGAAATCTGTGATCCATTAAGTGGGTCTTACAAAAAAAAAAAAAAAACGTGAACCCACTTTCATTAAACCTAGCTTGAATTAGTGGCCTGTTTAAGTGTGGCTTGATATATACTGTATACATTTTTTTTGTTTGTTTTTAACAACCAACTAAGCTGCTTGAGTTCAAGGATTGATCAAGTGCAGCTTCCTTCTGGTGTCCTGGATGTTTACAGTAATCCCTTGATTATCGTGAGGATTATGTTCCGCACATCACTGTGATAAGTAAAAAACAGCGAAGTAGGAACCCTTTAGTTTAGAAGTTATATACATTTTAAGGCTTTATAAACCCTTCTTAAACATGTAATTTTAACATCTGTATTATGTACTACTGTAAAATTTTACTCACCAGCTCGGTTGCGGTTCGGTAGACCTACCCTGCAGCGCCTGGTTGATGTGCACGTGGATAATTGAGCTTCAGGATTATTTACGACTTTCCTGCCAGTTCTGTGAGCTTCATACATCATTACTTCTGACTTTGTTACAAAACTATCCCTCCATTTTGGCAGTAATCAGCGGCTGGAAGCACTGTTGGCTTCTGGGTAATGCAGTTCTTTTTACAGGCGTTACAATACAGTACAGTATAGGCTTGTTGAAAAAAACTACAAAATGGCAGTGCCTGTTTGAAGTTTTTTTTTTTTTCGTTTTGCTTTTTATACCATACCGTTCCAATCACGTGACTAATATTAAAGTTGACAGTCGTTGAAAAACTGCGTAAGTCGAACCACGAAGTATCGAGGGACTACTTTGTACTTTGGCGCAACGGGTCTCAGGTGAAACGTTTGAGAACCAGTTCCGATTTACAAACATCTGTACACTTAAAGGGTCAACTTACCTCAACATCACACCTCCACCACCATGCATTTGGCATGATGTTTTGTTTTTACTGAGAAACAACCATACTAGTTAAATTCTAGTAGCGTACTTTAACATGCTGTGTGAGGCCTCACATGGACCTCTTAGGGTTTTGAAGTTTTTCCGCGCATCGGTATCACTTCAAGGTTGTTTACGATTTATTAGCTAAACTATGATCAACTAGAACAAAACAGATCTACAATGAGACCTACTTAAAAGTTTGGCACAAATACATCCTGATCTCTTCTCCGCCTTTTCAGATGATCTCCTCTCTTCCGGCCAGGCCGAAACATTCGACTTCATCTTCATAGATGCCGACAAAGTCAACTACGATAATTATTACGAGAAGTCTCTGCGGCTGCTCCGGAAAGGAGGCGTCATCGCCGTCGACAACGTAAGCGCTTCAAACCGAGACAAACGAGTTCTTCTCAGAGGCGGGTTGAGTTGATGAGTGTTTGTGGTGCTGCAGGTGCTGTGGGGTGGCAGCGTGCTGAACCCGTCTCCCGACGACGCAGACACCGTGGCCATCGACAAGCTGAACAAGAAGCTGCACAGAGACGTTCGGATCACCCTGAGCATGCTCACGGTGGGCGATGGGCTCACGCTGGCAATCAAACTTTAAACTTAAGAAGCTTCTGGATGGGTGACAAGTGCAATTTAGGTTTTTTTTTTTTTTTTTAAAGAACAGTAAAATAAAATCAATGTTTCTGCAGCTATACAATGGTGGTCAAAGGTTGCATTTAGCCGCGCAAGTATATATATTTTTTTTTATTGTATGACTAATTCAACTGTTTGAGCTTTATTTTAGTTTTATTATGTGAATGAATTAACACTGAACATTCCTTTTATACTCCGACTTCATGTCGCCTCATATTGTACCGCAATTAAACGAAATGAGAATTATGGATTTCACACACTTAGTCCATCTTTCGGACGACTGTGCGTACATATTCCCGTTGTACCTCGGTGCAATGTCAATAAAGATTACGCTGACTCTGATTTCAGGTCTTTATTGTATTTAATGCACAAACTCCTCCATTAATGTTTCAAACAGGAAGAAAGGTGGACGAGTCAGGTTTTCATTCAAGTCTCAATGAGGGGAGGCAGAAATACATTTAGCTCCAGCCTATAAGGTGTCAGAACTCATACAGAACAATAAAATCTATAGAAAATATGAGCAGCAGCAACGACTATAAGCTTCAATGTTAATAGAATAATCAATAAAATATGTAAATATAAGGAATTAAACTCTTAAATGTATATTCTACTGTGCAAAAATATACCCCTCCGATTTACATTATACATCTCAGCAAAATAAGTTTTTCCCCAAAAGCAATTCTGGATTGTCAAACTAAAACGAGCACAACCCGAAGGATCTTCACTGAAGGAACGACCTGATGAATAAACACAAGTGCTGAAAGGACTTCTTGTAACCCTTGACAGGAGGAGGGTGAAAATGTGCTGGGACTCTACTTTTGTTTTGGCCTCGTCTTTAAAATATATTTTACTAACCGTCCGAGAACACTGTAGACCAGATCCTGCTGATACTCTACTAATTTTTGAAGAAAGCAGTGGAGTCTCACGCCTCCAGCTCCAGGCCTAGACCGAGCTTGTGACCGCCAGCGTTGATACTCTTCCCATCTACTAACGCTGACAGGGTGAGTTTCATACCTGCGAAGTGAACAAGTTCATGATGCGTTTAAAGGTGCTCACAGATAATTGGTTATTTAAAAAAAAAAAAAAATGTTCTTACCAGGTCGCAGAGTCTGGGTGTATCCAATTCCTACCAAGCTGACATTATTCACCTTCATCTGGGAAGAAATGCATAAAAAATGTCTGGATTGTTGAAAAAAAAAAAAAATTACCAGACAGCCACCTAATTACCAGTGGGTACTTACTGATAAGGAGGCATTAGAGTCTAACTGGTATTTAGCAGCAATTCCAAAGCGAGTGTTGTTGCTGCCTGCGGTCCAGGCAAGATTCACAGCAGTCTCCATATTTCCATTTACCTTCTGATAAATTGATCCATTAAACTCTGAACCATCATTTCTAAGTGGGGGGGAAAAGCAAAATAGAAGCCTGATTCTTAAAATACGTTCAACTACTAAAAAAAAAAGTGTATAATATTGAATACTGAGCATCTTTGGAAGCTGTTTCTGTAGATTAAAAATTCTTAATGTGGTTTATTTGTACACTAGATCAACCTACATGTTGGTGTGGAGCTGGAAGTCTCCAGTCTGGTACCCAACAGCAAAGTTGCTATGGGTCATCCTAGATTTGGCCGAGTCGATGGACATCTGGTAGCCTGCGAGCCATCCCTCATAACCAGCCACCGCTGCCCCGTGGATAGTTGGACCGGCAAAATCTAAATCTACGTCAACACCAACATTAAGGTGCTCTCGCTTGTACGAAGTCTTGACTTTACCGCTCTTCTTGCTAGGAAATTTAAAAAAAAAAAAGCACTTTAATAAAGATTAAAGGATTTTACGTGAATTAGATGTTGAGCTCAAACTTACCCAGTGTTGGGTGAAAATGTAGTTTCAAAATTAAGTTTCAACCCTTTGGTGATCTATTAAAAAATGAATAGAAAACAACAATTTAGAGCAGGTCAATTAGTAGAATGAGCTAAATTAAGGCTAAGGTTTTAACTTACTTTATCCTCGACACAAACTTCTGTCCCAAGGGTGTTTTCTGTGGTCCACTTCTCCGTGAATGTCAGCCCATATTCAGCCCATTTGTACTTGGTTTCCAGGGCACCAATGACCTTGCTGGTGTCTACATTAGATGATCCAGATGTTTTAAATTCCTGAAGGGAACATAAAAGATTATTAATCCTAGCTGGAGACAATACAGCATTGAAAAGTTTCATTATCTCTTAAAGATTAAATAGAAGCTGTCTCAAATCAAGTAAATCTAAGGATATTACTGATAATATATACATCAAGAAACACCCCAATACTGATATAACCACAGGCGAAGCATGAGCTCAGAGTGCTGATAATGACTGCCTTTGCATCACCCTACAGCACAATACAGTAATAGTTAATCTCACCACTCCAGCTGAAGACTTGGTCTTCACATCCAGCTTAATCAGCCCAAACCCTGCAAGGACAACAACAGTGAGCAAATACTTCCTGCTCTGATAAATTTAGTCCAGCAAGCAGAAACGTTCTCAGCAGGTCTGCAAATGGAAACTTGTAAAAAAAAAAGACAAAGTTAATTATCTTGCTTATGGTTACCATATCCTTTATTGAAGATGTCCTTTGCGGATTTTCCCAAGTCTGCGTACATTGGAGGAACTGCCATTTTATCTGGAAGACATGAGTTAAGAGTTTATAAGTTTTACAAGACTCTAAAATAGATATGTGACAAATTATACACTATAGTAATAAATTACAAAAAATATTAACTATTTTCAGTCCAGTTTACATAAAAATGAATTTATAAAGCAACAAAACCTTATAACAATATGTTTAGACAATTTCCAGGATGAGCTTTGTAACAATTTAATAGAGGTAAAGTTTTAAAATAGGTTAATCTTTTTTAGGGTGCCAGTTTCGTCAAGTTCATTGAAGAAAACTATAGTTTTATCCTTTCTTTACAATGTAAATGAATTATAAACATGGTTAATCAAGAGCAAAACTTTGATTCAAAATGCACAAATAAAAAAAAACAGCCTACCCTTTTGTAACAAAATTTTATGATTAGAAATGGGTTTTACATTTGTGTGACTGATTAAAATACTGTGGTGTGGTTTTTAGTGAGTAAATAGGTTTAACTTGTTATAATTAAGTTTTGTTGTTTTTTTTTTTTGCACTGAAAAGATTTTGAGATGATGCAATATTTTAATCAGTGTAAGGAGGTTACTAATTACAAAAATTGCAACTTCAGCAGCTGATGAGACCCTAAAAGACTTTTATACAAAAAAAATGTATACAAGTCTGGGTTTTCGATTTAAAAACGTTTTTTAAGCTGTTGCTTTAATTGGGCTTTACGACTGGCGTCACATTAATGTACGTGTTTGCGTGACACCCACTGTCAAGGTTAAACTAGAGGCTGCAGCACTTTGCAAACAGCTTGAACCATCATTCATTAAACAAACAAAAAACAATAGTGTTCAATCAATGACACCATTTCTATAAGTAAATTATATGAGAGAAGATTTCAACGCAAACAGCGTTTAATGAATGACATGCAGAGGACGTCCAGGTAACTTTAGTTAGAATAAAGTTGACGCGATATGGTTTTATTTCGCTCTTTTATAATAAATTCCTACGTAAAACATGCGGACATTAGCCGCTATGCTAATGAAGGAGTTTAAACCCAGAAGGTGGTAGGGGGCGTTTTCCACCAGCCAAGTAAAATGTCAGCTTACCACAAAACTAAAAAAAACTACACTTCACGAACACATGATATAACTAAATACTTACCGAGAATTGGGACCGTTCAGGTACTGAAGACTATCAGATTAAAAACGGGTGTGATTCTTTCTGAAAACCCGGCGTAGGACAATATGAATGAGACACGCAATTAAAAAAAAAACCCTAGGACCCAAGTCGGCGCCGCAGGACCCTGAATTATAGGTGTGTCTCTTTGTGCCTAACTGAAATCAAAGCGAAGGGTAAAAACTTTGAACTTCCCTCAACGGATTCATGCCATAATTTTATGATTTCGCTGTCATTATTTATATTTTCCTTATTTATAAACTATGACAGTTGTGACAAAATTGCACGTCCTGCACACCGGCATAAGCGAGACCCCTAAATCACCATGGTAACCGTTACGCCAATAATTTAAAGGAAAACTTTACGTATTTGGAGAGGAAACCTTTAATGTTTCAAGTTTTAACACCAATAAGAAAATACTACTTTTTGTGGCACGTTTTGTAACTGAGGCAAAAATAAACGTGATTGTGATAAATAATTCAATTTAATGAAATGTCATTTTCAATATTTTTTTAAATACATTTAATGGTTATGATTTCACTTTCACCCCTCTGAGATAAGTTAAATTAAAAATAAAAATAAAAAAAACTAATGACTATAGGGCTGTGGCTTGTTCGCACTTTGGCCAAGACTGTAAAAGAGATGAATAATCTCACTGTTTCTTTCCTAATAAAATAAAGGTTAATTTTTTTAGGAAATTAGCACAAAATAAATAAATAAACCCTGAAATTAGCAAAATATATCTGAAAATGCATAAGCCTAAACTACCAGAAGGAAGTTGAAATGAGCTAAGAAATGTGGAATTAGATGAAAAAGCTAAATTTAGCATAAAAACAGCTAAACAGTAGCTGAAATAACTGAAACCAGCAGAAGCTCAAAGGAACATAAGCTGAAATTAACAGAGAGAGGTTAACTAGGCTGAATGTAGCAGAAATTACCACGAAAACTTAAATTTATTTGAAAACAGCTGAAATTAGCTAGAAAATGCTTTTAAAAAGCAGTTGAAAAAGTAAATAGCAGAAAACACATTTGCCCAATTAGGCTAAAAGAAATTAGCACAAAAAGTAGAAATTATCTGGAAAAGCTACAATTAGCACCCAAAAAAAAATTTTTTTTTATTTAAGCTTTCTGCGTTTTAGCTAGCTAGCTAAAACGCAGAAAGCTTAAATTACCAGGATGACGAGGGGAGAGCACATTTTTGCTGAATTAGGTTGAGAAAGCCACTAATGCTCAGTCAGGTCATCTGGACAGCTTCTTTATTTCTAGAGGCA
>JARVGQ010000610.1:20447866-20469044 GCA_031762355.1 Hypsolebias martinsi | reverse complement strand
CAGGGGCCCGTCACATCTCAGTCCTAAAAATATCCTCTGCATTTGATGCTTGTCACAGAGGTTGTTACACAATCTGTGCTCTGACTCGAGCCTGCCAGAGCTAAACATGTTTTACCTTCAAGGGTTGCAAGGGTTGCTTCACAACAATCTGGCAGAGGCATGAAAACCAAACTCAGAAGTCAGAAAATGAGGGGCCTCAACGTCTCGGTGTGGGAAATGCATGTTGCAAACCAAAAAAAAGTGTAGCTTCTTACGACTGCTGGCTGGGGGAGAAAGAGTCATCCTCTTTAAGCAAGTAAGTCTCGTGTGAGAGGAAGCCACTGTGAGAAAATGGCTTCTCACAATTCAAAGACGGGATCAAAGATAAATGTTAGAAAAGCAGAAGAGTCCAGTCTGGATTACGTTACACCTGGGGGATACGAGCTGGAGAAAATCCTCAACCACGGGAGTGTGGCTTACACTCATGTCAACGAGGTCTGGCCTGGAGTCTACATTGGAGACGAGTGAGTAAAACAGGCATTAACGTGATGCAATAGCGAGAGACTTTGAACGCTACGCACAGCTGAAGAAGCTAAAACTGAGCTGAAAGCTAAAAGAACTTAGTCTAAAAGCCAAAACATTTCAAGATGCTAACTTTAAGCTAAAAGTAGCTAATCTTTAGCTAAGCACCACACTAGCAAAACAAATTATAAAAGCCTAGCTAAAACAGCAAAACACTTGCTATAAACTGAAAGTAGCAAAATGCTGTCCTAAAGTAGCAAAGCTGTTGGGGAGTGGTAGTGCGGAGGTTAGAGAAGAGGAGCCTGTGATCGGAAAGTTGCAGATTCAACTCCCGATACCGTCAACAACAAAAAATGTAGGTGGAAAAAGTGAAACACCCACACCTGCCTCCACCCTCATTTGCCCCAACCCACTTGGGGAGCAAGGTCCTTAACCCCCACCTTGAAAATGAGTTCTCGTGACTCAAGACTACCTGTATAAATAAAGGGTAAATAAAAAATAAATAAAGTCAACGTTAGCAATAAACTAAATGTAAATGTCTGACTAAATCCCAAAAGCAGTCAAAAGTTATTTCAACACTAAAAGTGACAAAGCTAAAAGTAGCTAATCTCTTGCCAAATGTAGCAAAATGCTAACAAAGAAAAGTAGCAAAGTCTTAGCTAAAATACCAAAGCAGTAGCTATAAACGTGTGGCAAATGGTTAGCTAAAACCTAAAACAAGGAAAAAGCTAGTTCACCACTAAATGTGACAAAAGATTATCTAAAAGTAGCCAAAAGCTAGTAGCAAAACACTAGCAACAAAAAGTAGCGAACTGCTATTTTTTAAGCAAAATGCTAATTAGCCTAAAAGTAGCAAATTGCTAAAAGCTAAATGTAGGAAATGACAGGAAAAAGCAAGTTGAACATTAAAAGTGACAAAAGGTTAAAGCTAAAAACAGCAAAAGGCTAAAAAAAAGCTAAAAGTAGCTGAAGGCTACTTAAGTCGATAGAAAGTTATCTTTTAATTAAAATGACCATAGCATTAACAGTATTACCTTTATGGGTAGCCTAGTTGAGTTATCATTAGCCATATTCAAACTAGCATTAGCAATATTAGTCTTAGCATTTAGCAGCTGTAAAGTTAGCATCTGCAGAATTGCCATAAGTAAAATTAGCAGTTGTCGTACTTGGTGTAGAAGAATTAGCATAGTGGTAGAATTAACAAATTATATAAAACAGTTTTCAACAAGATGTCTTTGTTGGATAAAAAGAGATCTAAATGCACTATAAGAATTTATTTGTAAATAATTATAAATATTGAAAGTTACAAAAAACAAAAGCCATACCCATCATCTGAATGAGTTAACACTTTGCTGTAATAAGTTAAATCAGAGTTCACACAGTAAGAATGCTGACACTGACGTCTTACAGGGACACTGCAAGGGACAGGTTTACCCTGAAGAGAATGGGGGTCACGCACATCCTGAACGCAGCAGAGGGGACGTGGAACAATGTGGACACTGGACCTGGTTACTACAGAGACATGGACATCGTTTACTATGGTGTGGTCGCAGAAGATGTCCCAACATTTAACCTAAGCCAGTATTTCTTCTCTGCTGCCACATTCATCCAGGACACACTGCGCAATCCAGACAGTAAGCAATTTTTATAACTTCCCACTATGTTGTGAAAATGATGTTGGGCGTTAAAGTGACCCCCTTTCTCTCCAGATAAACTGCTGGTGCACTGCGTGATGGGAAGAAGCAGGTCAGCCACGCTCTTCCTTGCCTACCTAATGATCTGCGAGAACATGACGTTGGTGGACGCCATTGAGCACGTGAAGAAACGCAGACGGATCATCCCCAACTGGGGCTTCCTGAAGCAGCTGAGGGAGCTGGATGAGCAGCTCCTAGGGGAAAAGGAAAGCTCTTCGGAGAGCTGACAGCACTTTGTTGTTAATCGGACCACTCCATGTCAAGTCTAATTTCACATCATTTAATGATTTCTGCTTTGAGAAGTCTTTGGAGGGAAAAACTCAAGAGATAAGACACATCCAGTTAAATCTCAAACCTATAAGTGGAAATCTAATATAATCATAATAATCTCATTTAGACTGAGTTTGACTAATTCAGTTTCCCAGGATATGGACGTAAATATATGTGAATAGATTAACCAACCCCTGAATCCTTTTAAAGTACTGTACTGTAAAAATTGACTGTGCGTGTTATGCAATGCTTGTATATGCTATTATCACCCACTGCAATAAGTGATGTTTTTACCCATGACTGTAGTATTAGCAAAATATCTCATGAATCTCTTGGATGGATTTTAATGGAACTCTGAAAAAAGTAAAAGTAGTAAAGTAGTACTAGTCATCCCCAGCATATTCTCCAAGGTCTGATTGTGAAAGATCTAGTTTTAAAGCTTCGCCATTAACTATTGGGAGTCACATCTCTGTTAGTAAAATATCATGAATCACAGGTTGGATTTTAATGAAACCCATGACAGTAATCACTGGGTGTTCATTGACAACTCATTAACTTTTGGAGTCAAGCCAATCCAACATGGCTACCACAGCTAAATGACATTAACAAATACAAAAATGGCTTTTAAACAGCCAGTTTTACAGATATAGAGCTCATTTTGATGCGGTTGTAGCTGAAAGTTATCCTCAGGGGTGACGCTAGAATCTGTAGGGGGTCATAAATGTGTGTGGGGGGTCCTCCCCCAGAAAATTTTGACTAGATACCATTTCCTGCATTCTCGTGTATTTTGTGAAACATCTACGTTCACCTACATAAGTGAACACTTGATTCAATAACTATTTTAGAGAATGCGGCACAAGAAGGAGCCTGACCAACAGCTCTCCTTGTGTGAATAGAGCACGCTTCACTTCTCTCACCCCACCACCCCACTGCAGGTAAGGGGTGTTTCGCTTTGGGGCAAATTGAGATTGCCGATAGGTCAGTTGCTGTCAAGCCTGCTGGATTGATTGACAGGTGGCATCAAGGGTCCGACTCGTGCAACAACAAAAAAAAAAATCATAGATTTTACCAGCCCATTTGTGTCATCCATTATTCCATACTTATTGCAAATTTATTCAATATGTTGGTGAAGCTAAGGTTTGAGAACTGAGTTTCCTTACAAAATTGTAATGATGTATTTTTTTCAGGGGTGCTAATTAAAATTTCGGAGTGATTGAGCACCAGCAAAAGAGGCTACAATCGCCACTGATCATCACATTATCTGAGCGACATCGCATGAGGACTCGCATAATTCTTGTTTTGGTACTTTTCCCAGACAAAACCTTGAGACGTCAAAGGTTAAAGGGACAAACCTTAGCCAAGTTGAGACTAATACGTGAATATTTTGAATACTTAAAATCTCTGGCAATGAATGTTTCAAATCAAATGAGAATAAGCACATAAGTACATGGTCAATCATAATTTATTCTTATGCTAAAATGTACAGCATTTTAAGTGACTGACAAAAGGAGAAAAAGTCATAAATACAAGAATGTCATTCTGTTCGACTCTAGTGCACATAGCCAGATATTTCCCTCTTGTTCTTACCAGCAACTCTGTACAGGTACAAAGGCTACAAAAGAGCAATATTAACAAAAACAAACCAAAAAAAAAACAAAAAAACAAATACAAGTTGCGTTTTACATGCAATCCATTAGCTTAGTTTGGTCTATTCACAGGCTATTCTTCTACAATTCGGTAAAATATAAATCCCACATTTTATAAAGATAGAAAACAAATCTACAGATGGAATGAAAACGTAGCTTTTAAAGGCATTATGTAAAATATTGACTTTGGACTAAATTTATATCTATTGTTATTTCATCATTATAATCCTTTAATTCTTTTAAAATTCTGCCACACTTCTTGATATTCTGAAATGTTTTAGAATTTTCAGGGTACAAACACTGAGATATACTTTCTTATTTTCCGACAGAAATCAGTCTGCTTTATTAAACAGAAAGCTGCCTCGAGGAGATTTGTTACAAAAGGCTTCAGAATTATACATACATAGCAATAAAACCTCTCAAACCAAACAGAAAACAAGACTAAGTTTACATTTTTTTACATTAGATTTAACAAAATATAGTTTCATTTTTGTCCCTGTGGAGGGAAACCTAATAAAGGCCAGATATTTTTAATGGCTTGCTATTAAGCACAACACTTGTACAGTACTACTCAAATGCACTGTCACTAACAGAGACCGAAGCATGCTTTTTGTCACTTTACAAAATAAGTACAATAATTTAAATATACAAAGGCATGAGTATAGTACAAACTAAATGTCAGCACTGTTAGACAGGTACACTGAACAGGTTCAAACAGCCACTACCTCCACTTGTAGCATTTAATGGCTTCATTTGAGGCTGCTACACAACTGCAAGAGCGCTGATGAAATCTCTACGTCTGAGCTCTGAACCCGTCTGGACTAAAGACACATCAGAGACACTAACACTAATTAAATAGATTTTCATCATAACGATGTAAGGCTTCCCATCAGGAGGAACAAAAATACCTTCTTTTTTTTTTTTTTTAACGTTAGCTTTAAAGTTAACTCACTGATGAAAATTTTTGCATTCTTTACAAGTGCTGCTGCTGGTTTTTAAGTAATAATAAAACATAACAAAAAAAATAAAGACACTGTCAGAGGAAAATAAAACAAAAAACAAAAAAAAAAACACAAGGCCTGATCTGGGCATCGTACAAACGGCCAAATGCACGTGAGAAAGAAGCAGCTCAGTCCTGCGGAGAGCTATCGCCTGATTAAAGGCCCTTTCAGGGACTGCTTGGACATGCCCGTGTTCATGTAACCATGGTGACCAGCTGGAGAGTACACCATGTTGCCATGTGGCGGAGCCTGCATGGGCTGCTGGGGGTATGGCTGTGTTCCCATCATGCCCATCTGCATAGAGTACTGGGGTGACTGGTTCATATAGGCATGGTTGCCATGGTAGCCACTGTTCATCATAGGCTGGCTCATGCTGTAGCCATTCATGGCGTTGAGGGAGGGCATGTTCATGGAGTTGACATTGTAGCCTGGCGCCGGCATGATGTTCATGCTCATGTTCATGCGTGGCATGGCGGCCAGCGTCCTGGATGGCGCCTGCATGGCTACAGTCTGTGCCGGCCGGGAGTACATCTGCTGCTGGTGGTGGGACAATGAGGCAGACTTGGAGCGTGCAGAGATGTGAGTCTTAGATGTCATTTGGGGCATCCGCTGCGAGGACGGGATGCCCATGTTGGGCTGTAGCATCATGTGTGGTGGCGAGCTGAGATTTGGGGGAGGGGTCATGGTGGCCTGCACCTGTGGGTTGGAGACCCTGTGTGGGGTCTGGGACAACGATACTAGACTGGAGTGCTGTGAGGAGAGCGAAGGCGTGTTTGCATACGATGTGATGGGGTGTGAAGCGGAGTGGTTGAAAGGCAGGGAGTGGGGGTGTTCGATGAATGTGTTGGTGAACTGCTGCAGCTTGGCCAGACTCAGGCCAGATGACTGAGGGTAGTGCCCACCGCCGTACTCCCCCTGATGGTTGATCCTCTCATAGAGTGCAAAGTTTGGGTTGCCAGACTCAGGAATGTCTGCCAGCTGCATGGCGGTGGTGAAGTTGGGGGGTATGGCGCACTGAGCCATGGACTGTTGCTGACTGTGCTGATTGTGAAGACTATGCTGAGCGTGCTGATTGTGCTGGCTGAGCTGATTGTGCTGCGGGTGGTGATTGTGGTGGTGACTATGCTGGTTGTGAGGATTGTGTTGACTATGCTGGGTGAGCTGATTGTGTTGGCTGTGCTGATTGTGTGGACCGTGCCTGCCGTGGGAGTTGTGTTGACTGCGCTGGCTGCGCTGGTTATGCTGGCTGTTGCTGGGGGGCCTCTCCACCACCACGCAGCCCTGCGGCGACTTGACGTTGCAGTGCGTCGGCGAGCTCAGGCTGTTCTGCTGAATCATCCCGCAGCTGCCAGGGTTAACGGCAGCCATTTGTTGGCTTACGGCACAGCTGCTCTGGGGCAGACCACTGGGAGGGATGGTGCCATACGAGCAGCTGTTCTGGGAGGGGCCTGTGCCACAGATGCTACCCCCCATGGTGGAATCGTAGCTGCTGGGGTTCTC
The DNA here is from genome assembly GCA_031762355.1 of Hypsolebias martinsi. Classification (NCBI taxonomy): domain Eukaryota; kingdom Metazoa; phylum Chordata; class Actinopteri; order Cyprinodontiformes; family Rivulidae; genus Hypsolebias; species Hypsolebias martinsi. The sequence goes on along the minus strand of JARVGQ010000610.1, from coordinate 20,462,432 downwards.
GTAGTTTTCTGTGGTACTCTCAATGCTGCCCAGATCGCTAAATCCACTGTCCACCACCTGCTGGGAGTGATCCGACACCGACGGCACATCCATCATGGGACTTGTCTCCATGTTGTGGAGCGAGGGCACAGAGATGGCGCTGTGGTCAGGGCTGATCTGAGTGTAGCCACTCTCGAGTATGGAGACAGCCGGGCTGCTAACAGAGCGTACAGACTGGCTGGGATGGGACTGCGCTGAGGAAAGGGGACTGCTGTGGTTGGACTGAGGGCAATCGTCCAGTGAAGTGAGCTGAGGGCTTTGGGCAACATGGGCATAGCTCCGCAGATTCCTGCAGGGCTCCTGGCTCTCTGCACAGTCCTGGAAAACATTCTCTCCCTCGCTTTCTTGTGTCAAGGACTGAACAGCTTGAACAGTCTCTGAGTCAATCTCCGTGCAGACGGGGTGATCCTCTCCCAGCATGGGACTGATTTTAGAATTCCCTGCAGGCAGAAGGGGTGGCTGATTTGGACAAGGGCTAGGTGTACTTTCCTCCTCAGACTCTGAGTCTGCAGGATTATCCGAGTCTGCAGCCGCTATCGAGGCGACTGCTGCAGCTTCAGGTGGACGTGCCGTCTCTGTACTTTCCGTTACATCCTGCATGTTTGCTGCAGCAGTAACTGGTTCTTTGTCACTACACAGTTCTTTACCAACCTGCTGACTCAACTCAGAGCCGTTGTCTTCTTCTTCTTGAGCTAAAAAAGGTTGGGTGTATTTTGGTATGTCTTTTAAACTTGGCCCCGACTCATCTGCACTGCTTTCAGGTGCTGGCACTTTGCTACGATGTTCATCTTCGTCGTCAGCATCCTGATCCTCTGTCTGAACTCTTTTTTCCTCATTGTCATCCTTTTCAGTCTTCAGTGACGCAGCACCCTCAGTACTGAGCTCCACATCTTTGGCTGGCGAGTCCTGATCATGTCCACATTCCTGCTGGTCATCCTCGTGGGGTTGTGGTGAGTCCGTTCGGTCCACGGGCCTGGGCGACTCAGGATCAACAGACAGAGCAGGGGAACACGCCGGTGATGCTACGGGTGACCCCTCAGGGGAGCTTGACATCTGGGAGCCATGCTCAGCAGGACTTGGGGGCTCAGAGTTGAGCCCCTCCTGCATTAAACCTGGACTAGCCAAGCTTCTGTTGACTTTTGTGCCTTCATCTGAACTGACATCCTGGTCTGGTTCTTGCTTTGGTTCTTCAGTGCGAATATGGTGCTGCTCCGATTCCATAGGTGTTTCAGGGGGGGTGTAGAGGTTCAGCTTGAAGCCCATCTTTCGTTCTTTCTTTAGTCTCCATTTAGGAGGGCCGCGTTTAACTCCTTTGGGCCAGCCTTTCTTCCTCTTTACTGGACGAGGTCTGCCGGGTCTCTTGGAGACTATGTTAGAGCCTGAAAATATAAAACAATATATAATAAATAAATATATTGTGCCACTGAAGTAAAACAATCTGCTGCAACACATATTTTAAAGGTAACGCCAAAAATTTTGTGTAAATAATTATTTGCAAACAGAAATACCTTCATTCCAGTGCTCAAGATTGTCTTTCTGTGCATTTTTCTCAAGTCTTGGGCGACCTCGCCTACGTTTTATTGGCATACTTGACGTCTTGTACATTAGTGTCGTCTTCTCTTCGTACTCATCATCATCATCTTCCTCCATCTCACCCATTCTGGATGTGTGCTCCAGCAGGGGCATGGGACGTTCATCATCCGAGTTATCAAATGGTTCGTTCAGCACCTCTGTTGTCTCAGAGATGGTTTCTGTTGTGACGCTGCTGTTGATTCGCTTCCTTTTACGGCCTCTCTTCTTGAGAACAGCAGTGCTCTGAAAGGCAAAGAAAAGAAAAAACTATGAACATTTCCTTCACAGTCGAGTATTGAGACCCAAAACTGGGGCACTAGGTGGATGACCTCCATGAGAATATGGCAGGGATTCATTCAGAATTCTGTGCTAAATGTTTAAAAAACCCACTGCAAGACTAAATATTTAAGCACGGCAGCCTGGTGTGGAAAACCACAAATGAGACAAGCAGAGACCACAGTCTATATTTTACATTCTCAAGTAGTCTCCCACCAGCTGCGTACGACTCGACCGCTTTCCTTTTTGAAACCCCTCACAAGCAGAATGTGAAATCAATACTGTAAGTAATGCACTAAATACACCCAGTATCAATCTTTTTCTGGTTTCCACATAGATCTCTCTGACATCACGCAGCCAGCTGTAGTATTATCTGCAGCACAAGGGGGCAGTGCCATATAGATGGAGCAGATGCAAGGAGCACACAAGAGGGCGGTAAATTAACCATGACCACTGACAACAGTACAAGGTTTAGCCGGCAAAGTCTCGACACCAGCAGTGAAAACACAATCCATTATCTACTGCTGCAGGCACACAGGGGAAGCTCCAGATGACAGGAGGAAGCTACTGAACCCTTCAAATCTATGAATATTTATCAAACCTTTCTCTCACACTCAAGTAAACAACAGGGTCTTAAATAAGAGGAAATATTTAGATTTACGTGCAGTTTCAATTTATTGTAGAACCAAAAGCTGCAGACTCTCCATGTGGACAGAAAAAGTACATAAACACTATGTCACCTTTCTCTTGGCTGCAAGCATTGCATGGGCTTTTGTCAAGATGGGGGGTGAGCCATCAAAGTCATCGTCGTCGTCATCAGTTTCGTCATCACTCACTGCCTCCGACTGCTGGATGCGCCTTGACCAGGGGGGAGCGGGGCGGCGTTCGTACGTCCTGTAGGGAATCTTACAGTGGACCTTGGTGAGCGTTTGCCTGCCACCGTGAGTCATCATGTAGCCATCTCTCTCCTTCTCCCAACAACTAGCCTGCTCCTTTAGCCGCTCAGCCTGGTAATTAAATGGACAAGATGCATTATCTCTGGGAAAGGAGCGTGCACGGACAAAACATCAGAGCAGAGAGGCTAATGGGAAAACAAGAGATTGGAATTAACGTCACAACAAATTAATCAGTGCAGGTTTCTAAGCTGTGTCCTGACTGGTTGTTGGTTTGTCATAATAAAAGCATTTCTGTTTGAAAGATTAAATTATATGGTATACTCATTACTATTATTTATGCAATGAACTGATTTAGGGCAATTTTTGCACAACATTCTGGTTAAAGCAAGAATAATTGTCCATTGATTAGCTTCGGCTAATCAAACATCCACTAACGATGCTTTAGGTAGGTGTAAACAAAAAAATGAAACCCACATCCATCTCTGCCTCCCTCTCCTCCTCAGAAAGGACAGCATTCAGAGTAATGGAAGGAGTCCAGCGCAAGGCATCTGGGTCCACCACAATTTTACGTGGGTTAGCCCTCAGCGTCTCCACGTGGCGCTGAATCAATCTTTCTCTTCGGACCAATACAACCCTGTGACATAAAGAGAATAAAAGGCTTATGAATTAGCAGCACATCCACACCCAAAGCAGGCACCATTCATTGCAGAGAAGTGGATGTGTGGTTAAATCCAAGCACAAAGATGAGCTCTTTGGGACCCCAGGTGCTCCGTGTCCTTGGGGGTACTTAACCTGACTTACTTCTGTCAATATTCAGCAGCATTAATGGATATGCTGTTAAAAATACTCCCTGGCCTGGATAAGTCAGACAGCAGACAGAAGTGGCAAAGAAGGAGACTAAGACTCGGAAACTGACCTGCCATCCTGTCTGTCAATCATGCCGAGTTGCTGGAGAGTAGCGGCAATGTCATGTGGACACATCCCCGTGGCCCTGCTTATTCCTTTAACACTGATGTGTTTATCTGAGTGCTTATAAAGGTGCTCCAGTATGACACTTTTCCAATATGCCAGGTAGGATAAGCGACCCAGTTCTGACAGCGGCTTCTCTGGGGAGCCAGCTTGTCCTTCTCGCCTGGTGAGAAGGTAACCTAAAAAGACACGATTCAAACAAAACAACAAAAAAAATTCTTTAGTTAAGCTGTAAACTGCAGCTGGGTTATTTCAGATTGCAACTCGTTCCTTTTTGGTTTAGATATTCATGTCAGGATGTGACAACAAGCCATTGTTGGGATTCACCTTCAAATAGTATAAAAGGGAGGAAAGGCAATCAGCTTTCCACTCTTTCAACCTCTGTCAGAAGCTATGATACAAGCTGGCAAGGGCAACAAAAGAGGATGAAAGAGGGAAGCAAAGAGGAAACAGAGACAAAGTGAAACGGAGAAGCAGCTGAATGTCATTTCTCACAGGAGACTAAACAAACAAGAGAAAACAAACAACAGAAAGAACTAATACTAATACATATGAGTATAATTAGCTTTATGACAGCCCCATCAAAGGTCATCTATTACAGGAGACATGGCATTAATTAATACCTTTTAATGGGCTCCCACTCCAAAAACCAAACAAGCAAATATAATCACCAAACAGTGAATGCATAATATTCCAGTAACAATATTTATTCCAACCGCTAAGAAAATGAGCTTCTGAAAACAAACAGCAATGATTATTAAATCTAATTTAATCAAAACTGTTTTTTTTTTTTCCAATTCGTTGTCGTACATCCAAACAAATGAGCCATTAAGAGACTTCTGAGTTAGGACATGAAAAGGGAACGTTTCCCAAACAAACGTACATACTAACAATGTTCTCTCAGAGCTACCTGAGACAAAATGTTCTTCTAAAACAATCCAATATAACACAAAATCTTAATCTAAACAACTTCCAGTTCCAGAGCTACATTTTCCAATAAAGCCTTCAAAGAGCTCAGAACTCAGCTGTGTTCAATCTCCCTTAATCCCTGTCTTTGTTATCTGCACACTCTCAATATCACAGATCCTCTCGCATCTCTGTGTCTCAATGGCTCCCAAAGTGAACAGGAAATCAAATGCTCCATTACCGCCCGCCCTCCCTGTGCTCACTTCCCTCCTTTTTTCTTCCTCGTGCACAAAGTCGACAAAGAGACGACTCGAAAATAATAAAAATGCCTACACTGACAAAAAAGAAAAAAACGCCCGCCTAAACACAGAAATCCACTCAAGGCAGCAACTGTTTTCTTAAGTGAACCGCAGGCTATAAATGCTATATGTGCTGCGTTTACTACACCAAAACATAAAAGCAGCTTCTACACCTCGTCACAAGTCAGGAAGAGAAAATTGGGGCATTTTCTATAGCAACAGCTTTTTAAGTAAAATACTACTAGTTACCAAATAATAAAAACAGCCAGAATGTTGTTCCTTACACCTAATCATCTGTGATTGCCAAGCGCTGTACATGAATGCTCTTGATTAGACCCTTTCAATGGCTTAACAAAATAACAGCACCTTGCCACAAGCTGCAAATCCACCCTTTAATCTGAAATTATTGGTGTAAAGAACAATAAAAACAATGAAAAAACAGTGATTCTGGTGGTCTAAAAAAGCTTTAAAGAACTTACTGAAATCAATAAGGAACCTTCCAAATCCTTGCCTTTGGTACTGAGGCATAATCATTATGCAGGAGACGTTGTACTTCTGCTGGCAAAGCTTTTCCTGAGGGAAGGAGAAACAGATCAAGTATGTCAGAGCTCTGCTGAAGCCGGCAATTTACTGCACCTGCCATTGTCCTTGTCTTTAAGCTGTGCACATACACACAGGGTAATGACTTTCACTTTAAATGTACCACTGTGTGAGAATTAGGTCTGCAACTAATGATTCCGGTCATTAGCGACAAATCTGTTTAGAAATTATTCTATTTATCTTGCCAGGAAATTGTGATATTTTCTTGCGTTAAAAAATCCTAAACTGTCAATTTACAATTATGTAAATGAGAAAAGCTTCAAATCTTCCAAATGTAAAAAAAAGAAGAAAAAGCTCAAACCAACAAATGCGCTTGGCTTGACAATTCAGCTTAATAAGCTCATCGTTTAGGCACTGCTGTGGATATAAGTTTAAAATCCGTGCTGCAAAAACAGACAAATTACAGCGAGGTTTTTCCTCTATCTGCATCATCGTTCAAAATTGATGTGTGGTAATCCTTCGTTTCCCATAAAAATCACTCTGTAATTCATACCTTGGAGAAATAGCCCACAAGATGACAGCCTTTCTCATCATTCTTTGTAAGTATGTAGAAGAGGAAAGGCTCCACATCATAATACAAGGTCTTGTGATCCAGGAAAAGCTTGGCTAACAGGCAGAGGTTTTGGCAGAACAGTTTGCTGACATTTCCATCAACCTAAACGCAGAAAAAAAGAGCAAGGGGACACTGTTCAATCAGAGTATTTCTCCTCCTTATCCTGGAGCTCATTTATTGGTGAGATCTCATGCAGCATACAGTTATTGCTCTATTGCTGTAAAAGAGAGCTGACCTCAAAGACAGAAAGGTTGTCCTTTCTGTAGATTTCATTGGCTGGCGGATGGAACCAGCCACACTTCTTTCTGTGTCTCAGGAGAATGTTTTTGCTTCTCATGTACTTCAGACAGAACTCGCACAGATAAAGCTTGTGTAATCTGTTAAAGGAAAAATAAAGAGCTGCAGTTTGTACTTCAGAGTGAAAGTTTTTAGTAGTGAAAAGGAAGAAAATATAAACAGCTTGATTGGGGAAAAATGTGTGAATATTACCTGGAGTATTCAGGGGGGTACGGTGAAGAGTACCAGGTCTGAATCTCATACTTCCCAAATTCAATGACGGAGGGGCATCGCATAAACTCTGTGTTCATCAGAGATCCAGTTTTCTGTGGGATTTTACAAAAGAAAAGAGATAACTAGTGTGACCCAGATAAGTTATAGTGTCTCTTATAAAAAATTACAATAAGTGCATCAGTACAATTCATGTCAAGACTGTGGTTTAAAATTCCCGTGTGAAAATGAAAGATATGACAGTTCTGCCCAAAACTGGGCACTTAAATCAGAATGTTTTGTTGCAAAAATACTGATATCTTATGATAATCTAAAAACAAGAATGTGTGTTCCTCTGTGGGTATAACTGATAACCTTATCGCAGTTGTTTATTCTAAGCCCTTTTTTGTTGTTGACATTCAACAACTATGGACTAAATAATGTAAACTGTAGAAAAAAAACTAATGTGAATTATGTTTACTGAAACGATAAATATACACATTTAGTCACGCATTACAGTTCTATAGGTCAACTAATGACAGCAATTCAGAAAAATATTGTAGGTTAATACAAAAATTGGCCTACAGGGATTGCATTTATTGTGCAATTCAGTTTATTTTAATATTTTATGAATAGGTTAGGTTTATATATTTTCTTCATTTGTACTTATTTTTAGTTTTTATAATGCTAGAAAAGGGTAGAGTGGTGATAAAAGTTTTCATCTGCTTTGAAAAGACAAATACAGTACAAAGGCCTTGTTTTTACTTCTGTAACATTCCTATTTGCAAATGCTGTTTCTCATGTCATCTTACAGTAGCTATGTTTACACGCGCAAAATTTTTGACAGGATTTAAATGTTTTCAGATTAAATAACTCAAATGTATCGTTTACATGGGCACAATCTGTTCACGATGAGCGTTTACATGCAGTGGGCTTTTATTCCGAATAGAAGTACTGGCATGTGCAGGGTGGTAAACTCTCCTTTAAAAAAAACACAGAAGAAGAAGTTCTACTTCCGGGATGAACATAAACAAACCTGAGCGCCCAAAATGGACCCGTGACAGGTTTTAATGATGGTGGAGACGTTACTGCACTCCCTGACTGAGCTACAGGTCATACATGATCATTTTGAGCTCTTTCAAAGTTTTTAGTAGAAATGTGTCGTTCACCGACCAATTTTGCTTCCCCGACAAGCTAATATTATTAGCATTAGCCAGACAGAAGTACATGAGGTAGACATAGGTTGCACATGCGCAGTCAGGTCAGTTTTCCACAATTGGAAAAAAAATGAACAAGTGTTTACATGCACACTGTTTGGATTATGAATCGGCATAAACCACCATCATTCTAATCACAAATTCTTTCGAATCGAGCTGAATCAACAAAGAATAATCTGAATGAGGCGTTTACATGACACATTTATTCCGAATGGCCGTTTAATCCGATTACTTATGTCCATGTAAACATAGCTAGTGTCCTTGATATCTTCTGTCACTTCAGGTTTAACCTTTTCACACCGTTTCCTCACCTGAGCAGCAAATTCCTGGACCCGTGTGAACGTCTCAGTGTCTTCCTCTGTCACGTGGTCACTCAACATGGCCACACACTCTGCCTGGACATCCTGCTTCACATGCAGCTCCATGTTGTGGCCTGTTACAGGCACAACAATACAACAACAACACATCAGACAAGCACATAAACACCAGCCTGTTTCAAGCAGTGGCTGAATAATCTCATAAATGCATTCTATGCTAATGTGCTTATACTGTGAGTGCTGCTGCCGAGTCTGTTTGAGGCTGAGTCTCTGAGGAATTTCATAATGTATCATCTCTGCATGTTTATATTAAAATCCCTGATGTAATGAAGTAAAACTAAATCACTCTAATTGCATAACCGCTTTCATGTGCTTAGTCATCCACCAAGACAGTTTCCCATGAATTAAGAAGCAGATGCAGTGGAGGGAGCGAGTGTCGACATGAAAAGCAACTAATGTTGGAAAGCAGGCAGTAATTTTATGAAAGACATCAACACCGTGACTTAACCACCAAAATAAAAACCCATTATAAGTGGAAATGATGTGTCGTTAGCATATTTATGGATATGTGCTGCTGGCATATTTAAAGTCTGAGAAGGACTTTGTTTGGAACTTCTTGAAACATGAATCACCTTGTTATTTTCTGTGTTTTTTATGCTCAGACTTCATTCTTGAAGACAGTAAAATGCAAGGGTTAGAGCAATTCTGGGTGTAATCATCATGTCAGCTCTGAGTCAACTTGGGTGGCTGAATCACTGGGTTGGACATGTCTAATGACCAGTGAGAGTGAGGTTAAGAAGAGACAGTGACTTTAAGAGTGATGGTGGGATGGGAAAGAGCGCAATGTGACTACAGTTCCTACTATGTGGTGATCACAGTGTGCACACTACTGGACAGTGTCAAGGACAGAGCAAGGAGCAGCATGAGGGGGTTAGTGGGCCATGCACTATGACAAAAAGCCAACGGGCAAGAAGATGGAAGCCACGGAGACTTCACAGCCAAGTCAAAACGCAACTAAACTGTGTTAACTAAAAAAATATTCAAACCAGGAAAAGGATTAGTAGCTTGTTAGAATGTTCAAGATGTCTCCTCAGGTTTGAAAAAAAAAAAAAAAAAAAAAACTGCGAGTGTCAAGCTTTAAAATAAAAAGAAGAAGCTTAAAGGTGTGGAGACGCAGGTCTTGGCTGGTATTTTAAGCCTTGCTTACCATGATTATTCTCAGGCTTAATTCTTCCGTCTGTCAAGTCTGCCTTTCCTGGTGAGGGGGCTCCCTTCTGAGGGCTCACTCTATACTTCAGCCTGCCTAGAGTCCTGTGATTTTTAAGGAAAGGGTTACATTTGAAATGAGTGACCATCTTAAAAGAGGTTCCTCTGGGTCGGCCGGGCCCAGCTGATGAGGAGTGTAACCTATTTCTACTAAACTCATTCTTTCCAAGGCACTGCAGCCCCGTTTTGGACAAATCCTGCTTGCGCTTAGGTGGTGCGTAGCTTGGTAGCCTCTTTTTCCGCGACTGTCCCTGAGTAGTAAAAATGTGAGAGAGTCCGTCGAAAAGTCCCTTCAGTTGGCTGCTACTGCAGAGACTACTCAGGGAAGGAACACTAGACTGGCTGGAAGAGCTCTGCGGCGAATTAGCAGAAGTGGAGCCGCTGGACACCTGCGAGGGGGGGCTAAGTCCTGGCAATGTGGAAGCGGGAAGAAGTGCAGAAGATGGAGGGGTTATCGTTTGAGAGGCATCAGCAGCAAAGGCAAACGGCTCTGGTGAAGTGGACAGTTTGGGCGGACCCTTGTCTCTAGAGCTTAACCGTTTGGAGGGCGACTCTATGGCTACAGCTCGCAAGCGACGGCCCACAGGGGAAGGGGTAAAGAATTTGGAAAGCCCATCAATAAGCCCTTTGGTTTTCTTGTTAACAGTAAGTGTGGCTGGGGTGGAGGTGGGCGTGAGGGAGGAAGTGGTGGTGGGAGGGGAAGAGGTGAATTGGGTGGCGTTGACCGCACAACAAGGATCTGCAACAGTCAATCTGTCTCTGGCGTCCGTCACAGATGCAGCATGACCAGATGAAGGTGTGGAACAGACGGTACTCTTTTGACCCCTACCAGGTGACCCCCTTCCTCCAAGTGCTACCATGGAGCCATCCCCACTGGTTACAGATCTGCTGGGACAAGAACCAAACAGCTTGTTGTAGAAGCACAAGAGAGATAGAAAATCACTTCTGGTGATGTTTGGAAAATATCTGCTCGCTCACATTCTTTGTTTGAGCTTATTTCTCGGCCTTCCAATTGGCTTTGCATATCGACGTTTGATCTCATCGGCCTTCTTGTGCAGCAGTTTCTTCCCGTTCTCCTTTGGCCTGCAGACTTGGCAGATCCAGGTTCCTGGATGACGTCCAAGCAGAGAGAGTGTAACGTTTTTGGTGGGTTCATCAATTGAGAGGACATACAGTACAGTCATTTGAAGCATTTCCTTTAATACAAAGCGTTGGCGAGAATCCCACCAACTCACAATGACAATCAATTAGTCAGCACAAAGTGAAAATCCATAGGAAAAACACAGGGTCAATTCTCTGACCACCAAAATAGACTTCATGTCAACTTGTTGACCTAAGCTATGTGACTTGTATGAACTGCCTGCCAAATACTCCATTACAGTACCATCACCATCATTACCAGCCTTGCTGTAGGGTCAGTACTGTAATACAGAGATAAAGAAAATCTCCCTAGGGATGCTGAAATAATTTGATATGCATGCAAAGCCCCAAATAAGCCACTGGTGCTTTTCTGTGTGCTGAGTGATAGCCCCAAACGGTCGTCTGTGAAGAAAAGGCTTTGAATTGACAGCAGAAGGGAAGAAGCAGAGAAGCCAGACAGTGTAAACACCTCACCTTTTGGCATTCTTGAAAGCGGCGGATCGCAGCATTCCATGTGGAAGCCTCGATCACATGAATCGCAGAACAGCATCTCATCCTGAAAAGGAACAGCAGGAACGTGTAAAGGAAAGGATGCCCCAATCACATACATACAACACCACTGTCATTCAACTTATTTTAGAAAAATGAGTCCAATTGTGCACACGAGCATGTTTACAAATCTCTACAAATCACTGGGATCCACAGAATGGGATATACAGCACTAAATATGGAGTGTTAATATACTCACAGCATTTTTTCCCTGTATTCGACAGGAGCTGCAGGTTTTGCATTCAATGCACTGCCACCTTAATCTCTTCACATTCAAGGTTAAGTCTTCAGAGAACTTTAGACATGATGGATGCCCTTCAGGAGAAACAACAATACATGTTAATATGACATGTTGCTATCAGCACTAGCTGAGCCTACAAGCTAGAAGAGTCAATGTTTTCAATCTATTCACACAATAAAGTTAAATATTAACATGGTAAATCATAAGAAAACTATGGTGTGCCTATAGATCCACACCACTTTCTCTCCTCACTACAACTTGTGTCTAAAAACAGTATGATCAAACATCTGAGCTGCTAATTACAGATAATTTGATCTTAATGAGGCAGAAACAGCAGCAGCACTCTTTCTAATGGAAGCCAATCCATGAAAGTCATGTAAAAGCTCGCCTTCTCTCACACACAGCTCCCTCACATGGTTGTAAAACAGCTGTTTTACAGTGAGAGCACAATTTGTGTACACTACAAGTGGTTAATGAAAACCACCTCGACGCTACTCTGTCAAATTTGAGCTATAAAAATGTCACCAGGAAAACTATTCCTCACGGCATTTAAAATAATTGTTCGAACATAAATGACTGGCAGAGGTGATTTTAGTGGAACAAAAGAACACTAAAGGAAATGCCAACAGTTTGAAGCGGGAAAAGGGCTGATCTTTGTGCCACCACAACCGGGCTGCTTTATAATAGAATCTGAACTGAGTGAAAATGACTTTATTGATTTCCGATTGGGAAGCATGGCGGCGCAGTGGTTAGAGCTGTCGCCTCTTAGTAAGAAGGTCACAGGTTCTCCTCCCGCCTGGGGCTTTTCTGGGTAGAGTTTACATGTTCTTCACGTGCTTCTGATTTCCTCCCACAGACCAGAAACATGCATGTTAGGTTCATTGGTAACTCTAAATTGTCCCTAGGTGTTGTGGGTGTAAGTCTAAATGGTTGAATGGTTGTTTCTCTCTCTGTGTCCCTGAGGGACTTGCAACATGTCCGGGGTGTACCCCTGCCTCTCTCACAGTGACTGTTATAGACGGGCAGCTCCCTGCAATTTGCAAAGGAGAAGCGGGTAAAGAAAACGATGAATGGATGATTTCAGATTTGAATGGTCACTTGGAGTATTTGCCCGTATGACATGCAGGTAATTTGAATTCCTTCAGCCAGTCAATGTCAGCGCTGTTCTTCAAACATTCCTTACAAGTGTCTAAACAATAATGTAACATACACTATACCATTGCATTTATTTGCATTTTGAAATACCTACAAATCTGTAAAAAAAAAAAAAAAGGTTTCAACTGCGATAAATTGCTAAATATTTAAAGTAATTAAAGCAATAAGGCTATTTAACAACACATTTATTCAGACATATAAACATTTAAATCTCCTGAAAATAGACAATATGTTGCAAAAACTCTACAGCGATAAAATAAAAGTTGTTTTCTAAACACTAGTGAACTATTTTAAGCTTACAGCAACAGCAATAAACATCTAATTATTGTGTTGTACTTGTGTATATGGATGAGAAACTGTACAACGTTTTGCCAGAGCAGCAGCTGTTTCTAAATCAGACCCAGCACATGAGTAAAGCTGGCTCTTATGGAATGTCACACACTGCGCTTTATATGAATGTTGAACCATGTGTTAATTTACACTACAGGTTTTAATCAGCCTTCCTGCATGGCCAGAACCTGTGACTTATTAGCTTACACTTAACAGGTCAATTAACCAACCTCAGTGTACCTCCACTGCCGAACAAAAGTGAAAACAACCAGTCACTTTGCACACTAATGCTCAATTCTCAGTATTAATTAGAAAAACGTAGCTTAATCAATCATATTTTGTTTCTTAATTAAGAACACAGAATACTAGCATTTCAGTATTTTTACCACGATATAAGGATTTGGCTTATAATTCAGTTATTTTCTTACATTTCTGTACAAAACATCCCTCTAAATAATTTCTTTTTTCAGTCCATTAAAAATTACTTTGTTGTAATGAGAATAAATTAATCCAAAACCTCCAAAGAGAAGTTTAAACACTGGCATGACTTCTGTGCATAGTCACTTCAAGTTAGCAATTGAATTTAAAAACTATTTTATTACAGGGGGTAATTTTGCTCATTTGCCTGGTGAATGATGCAAAGTTCAAGGTATTCAACCCAACTTGAAAATTCTAAGGTTTTTAATAGGGACGCACGATATTGGATTTTTGTCAGATAATCCGATATGTTCAAACTTATTTGGCCTATAACCGATATTGATGTGATATACAGATGCCAAAAACGGGGCTGAAAATGATGCAAAACTTTCACTTGGATTATGTTTTATGTCCAATATATTCATGATATTTACTCTCTGTAACACAACAACACACGAACAGTGCAATTTTGTAAATGTTCACAAATCTGAACTCAACCTGTTCACAGCCGACAAGTGAAAAGTGCATAAGTAGTAATGCATAGTGCATTATGACTTATTCTTCGCCGCCGTGATCAGATTAGGTATGCGGCACACGTGACGTCATCATGTTGTGCTGGCGCTGCAGACATCCTTGTCACTGGGTTGTATTACAAAAACGCCTTTAAGATCGGTGATTTGATGGAATGGCCAATATTTAACCTTAACACTAATATCGGCCGATACCATGCCGATAATATCGTGCATCCCTAGTTTTTAAAATATATTCAACTTTGTAAAAACACAGAATACCTACTGATTGTAGGTTTTTTTTTTTTTTTTTTTTGAAATTTTAGACCATATTTACCACTTTAATTCCTCATATACACTTTTTCTTTTGAGGCTCTGCTAACATGTTAACATTTCAGTGGCTTACACAGTCTATAGTTTCATGTAAAGTATATTTTGTTTTTAAAAACAGCTATTTGGTCAAGTGTTTCTGAGGCCGACTTACCACTGCTTCCACAGTCTGCACAGGACAGCAGCTCTTCTGGCTGCTTGTCCCGATTCGACTCTTTCGTTCCAAGACAGAAACTGCATATTGGGATGGGGTCAACCCGGAGCTGAGTGGGAGAAAAAAACAAAAAAACAAACAGAAACAAACAGTTTGAAAGATATAAACAGGCTGTGCACTGTATGTTAGAGTCTTGTTAGTTTCTGAGTGTTTTGTTTGGATTTTTGAAAACCGCTGTAGTGATTTTGCTGGTAAAGCCAAAAAAGATAAAACCAGCTTGTGGATTTAATGAAACAGCCACACACACACACACACACACACACACACACACACGCACTCACGCAC
>JARVGQ010000610.1:20414356-20427126 GCA_031762355.1 Hypsolebias martinsi | reverse complement strand
AATTTTTTTTGTTGTTTTGTTTTTTTTTTTTTAAGGTCCAGAGGACCAAAATTAACTTTTTTTTTTTTTTTTTTTTTTTTTTAGATTTTTCTACCTGTATTATTGAGCATGCATCAGGATGTGTAACCTGTTATCAAATACACACAGTTGGGTTGTGGTGGCCACTAAATACATCTTGTATTACCATGTACCGTATAAAATACTTTCTAATGATGCTATAATTATCATTATATATGTTGTTTGTTGTTGAGGTTTCTCGGCTTTGTCTTTTTTTCTTTCCGCAGGTTTAGAGGCAGACTTCAATGATGGTGATTTGTGTTTTCTTTATACCTCTCTCTTTCTCCTCTACCCCTATCACCTTCTTTCTCTTTTAACCATTCTCCCACTTTTATGCCTTTGTTTTCTTCTTTGGCTTTTCATCCCCGTGTCCATTACATTTGAAACAAACCCAAAGCAAATTCTAATAACGTTTTATTTATATATCAAGTGGAGCATTAAGGCCATAATGCTCTGCGTGTGTAAGTAATCCGTTGGGCTTCACCTCGACACTCATACAATAATTCTGAGTGCCATCAATGCCGAACAGGACAAGGGGTTTAAAAAAAAAAAGAAAAAAAAAAAAAGGAGCATTTAGCTTCGGATTGGTCATTTGCTGACACACCTACTGGACTGATTGACAGGTTGCGTCATGGATCCAACTCGTGGGGAAAAAAATTTAACGACAGCTGTAAAAAAAAAAAAAAAAAATCTCGTACGACTTTATTCTCGTAATTCTACATTATTCTCATAATTTTATGGCTTTTTTTTTCTTAGCGTGGCAATGTCTTTTTTTTTTTTTGCATGGCCCTAAAGCTCCGTTGTAGCAATGAGAGCTTTCTAGGCCATGAAATAGTAAAGTAGATCCAACTTTGAGACTCCACTATTGTGCTTTAGAACTGGGATGCAGTTTTGGCGTTGCCAAGTAAGACTTTCTTCCAAACATAAGGTTGCAGATCTGTGTTTAAAAGTTTTGTTTTATTGGCATGAGAGCAATTACTTTAAAATGTTGTTGAATAACTAGATGCATTTGTTGCATAAAGTATATTGAAAAATAGGTTTTCCAAATTGAGAAGTGGTTTCTTTAGCAGTGCACTTTTAACAGTTTTATTTATCTAGCTATTAAGTGTCAAAGATGTAATTTGTGTGTGCATCTGCCACTCCAAAGATGAGCAGCAACAGTCGGCTTTATTCTGTTTGTAGACAGTTTGTCTCATTATGCACTGATGCAACACTCCGGGTTTGGAAATGCTTTTGTGGCTGTTTTGATGTTTGTGCATCTGCTTCGTTTAAGGTCCTGTGACAGTGACTGATGGTGCACACAAAACCATCTTTGTCCAGAAAAGCAGACAATTTATGTCCATTTATTAGTAAAATGACCAAAAACAAGTACAGTAACAGTTTTTAAAACTTAATTTACTTCACAGGAATTCTGGGCTATCAGAAGGAGGACACAACGGGTCACATATTGTAAAAAACAATACAGTACTTGGAGATTAAAAGTTATGGCATCAAAGAGCAATTATTTCTGTGATATTATTCAGTTTGACTTTTGTCTCTAGTTTGATTAAGAGCAAAGAATATCTTAAAAGTAATCAGTGGAAAAAAGTGGTAATTTCACATACAGATGGAAATGTGAATTTTAATTTAATCACCAAACATGGTGTTTTGTGTATTTTTCTGATTACCGAGGGATCAGCTTACTAAAGAAAGTAGCCCACTCAGCGACTACTTGACAAGCAGAACTTGTGAGAAAGTCTCCAAAAAGCCTTGCAATGTTTGCAGTGGTTCGCAATTTCTTCGCTCAAGTGGCAAAAGCGCACGTTCTCATTGCTTGAATTTAGAATATATATCCGTAAAAAAAATATGCAACAAATTTTCTCTCAAGTGTCTTATACACCTTTGACTTATGACGTGGGCATCCAATATATCTCATGAACAGAAGAGCTGTATTTTGACACCTGCATGGGTGTTCTCCTCAGACAGAGGACATGTCCAGGTCCAAACACAATGCCATTAGGTCAAAATAGGCCTACCTTTATTTCAAAAGTTGCTCCAGTAGATTAGCTCATCGGCCGCTGCCAAGGCAAGAACAAAGCAGTCTGAGGTGGGTTCAATGTGGGAAGAAGTGGCAGAAATGAAAAAAATAATGCAGCCTTGCAAGTTGCACACATAAAAACAAGTTGGGATTTTCAAAAATTGGCTGCTCAAAATGTGGCCACATGGCTTGCTGGTCACTTAGTCACAAACACTAAGAGGTCAGAGAAACTGCGCCAGAAAAGTAGCCAAGTTTTTTACAACACTGTGTTGAGATACTACCTTAAGAAATATCAACATTTATGCTCAATAATCCAGATAAAAAAAATCCAACAAAGTTAAGTCAAATCATCTGGACGGTTTCTTTTTTTTTGTCGTTGTTGAAACGTTTCGTCCGTCATCCAAAGGACTTCATCAGTCCGATGTACCACAACAAACTCAGTTCCATAAGTGGCTTACTCAAATAGTGGACCAACCAGTTTTATGGTGGTAAAATGGTTTCTGGAGTCCGCCCTTTCACCATCGACTCCTCTGAGGCAGCCATAGCCAATGTGGTTCAAAACATCAAAGTTCATGTGCAATAATCCAGGTAAAAATCTAACAAAGTTAAGTCATCTGGACAGTTTCCATTTTTTGTTGTTGTTGAAATGTTTTGTCCTTCATCCAAAGGACTTCATCAGCCTGAAGAGACACAACACACTGTCTCAGAGGAGTGGACGGGGGAGTGGATAGACTCCAGAAATAACCTTATCACCATAAAACTAGTTGGCCCACTATGTGAGTAAGCCACTTATGGGACTGAGTTTGTTGTGGCTCCTCGGACTGATGAAATCCTTTGGATGAAGGACGAAACATTTAAAAAAAAAAAGAAGCCATCCAGACGACCTGATTTAACTTTGTTGTTCCTTAAGAAATGTTTCTTATAGCTTCTCCAGAACTTTTTAAGAACTATGGCTAGACACATCATAGTACATTATGGTTCTAATATTGCTCAATAATCATCACCGAGGTTTATATTCTGCTGCGAGGCGAAAGTTCACACAACTTCACTGAAGCAAATTATTCCATTTGACTGACACGCTAACTCACGCTACAGTCCAACAATCCCCCCGTTGTCTTTAACAAAGATCTCATTGACAAAAATCTGTCATGAACATGGCAATAAATACTGAAAATCCCCTTCTGCCAAAACACTCCGACTCTGTTGCTACTGGCTCAAAGAACATCTGAAAACATCACTTTTCCTCAACTCTTTTCACATTTCACAGTAATGACTCTGGCAACATCGTGTTCAATCAATAAAACTCCAAAGCGCTCACTTTTTTTAACCTAACTTTCTGTTTTAAATGTGTTCTGACTGAATTAAAAAGCAGACTTTTGTTGAATATGTGGGAGTGTATGAGCTCTGACAGGTAATGTGCACCACTGAGCTAAAAAACTGTGAGGACAAAAAAAGAAAAGAAAAACTCAAAAGAATTCAAATAATTCCTTCCAGTGAGGTACTGTATAATTGTGAGCTTTGTTAATTCACGCTTCATAATTCCCTCATTACAGCTCTTGAATGGTGGTGATTAAAAGAAATTCTTTCAACAGCCATCTCTTTGAAATGAGTATCAATTAAGTCCTTTATTATTGGCTATTCTTTTTGACAATGACAACTCTCAGCGCAGCAGTGACGGAGAAAATGCTCTCTAGTTAAATAAGTTGAAATAAGACGATTTTGTCTTTCTTTGAAACAAGATCATATGGGCTTTTGTGTTGATATTTTAATCTACCGCAGGCTATTGGTGGCGATCAGCGTGCAGTCTTTTTGCTTTGACAGGTTGAGCACATAGCTGTCAAGTCATTAAAATTAACATCGGTCCCGTTGCCATTTTTATCCGCACAAGTAAAAACAATGAGTTCATCTCAGATGATTTGGTGCCACGCACTTCGCTGAAACATCTTCTGTGTGAAAAAAACTTCCCAGAGAATTCAACCTCTTCTTGTGTTCGAGCCAAACTCTGAGCCTCAGGAAGGAAAACAGCTTCACCGCTGTCTTGGCAAATATGACGGGGTGAGACATTCAATCCGCTTCCCTATCATAACCAGCATCTTTGCTCAGAGAGTTTTATAAAAACCGACATACGCCCATAATTACTTAAACCACAGGCAGGCAAAAGATCATCGCTGGCTGCTATTCTTTCACGTAGTCACGATTCAGGAAAATGCTTCAACTTAAAATATAATAATAAAGACAGAGTTATTTAAGTTACTGTGTTGCAAGCTGATAACTGATTTTTCCTTCCCAAAATTAAAATAAACAAATTGTAGGGGGTTTCATGTTTATTCTGAAGCTTCCTGATTTCCAAGATGGCGCCAACAAGCTACAGTTGTGGATCATTCCCTTGATGAACCCCAGGAGCATAAGGTCGTTATCACACCTGATGGTCCAGTAGACTTGGTTCGATTAGGGACAAAAATTTTGGGCATTTGTTTACATTTTCAGCTGGCGTGATTTGCATTCACAATGCACTGAGCCAATTGAGCCAACCTGTTCTGCCCCTCGCCTGAGGTGGCACTGCACCAACAACTACTGAAGGAAACAACACAAAAGCCTCTGAAGAAGACACTTTTTCTGGAAACAAAAACAAAGATGGAGTGGCGTCAAATTTTAAAGGTTTTAAGATTTCTGTTTTGTCTGTGGCATATGTGCAAATCCAAAATTTTTCAACAATGAACTCAACATGAGCGGAATACGAGGCAGAAGACCATGGAGAATGTTGATTTTCACACAAGGCGGCTGAGACGGCACCGTATGAGGTAAGAGAAATGCACGTTTGTTTTGGTTGTATTTACCCAGAATGCATTGCGCTGTAGTCCACTTCCTGTCTTTCGAGCGGTCTCTGGTCTGCTTGCATTCATGATTCATTTGAACCACGCTAGAGTTCACATCAACCGAACCAAGACCTAGGTTTTTCGGTAGACCAGAGTTCGCTTTTTTGTTCCACATCAGAGTTCAATTGCACAGTCACACCTCCCCAAATAAATCAGACTTTCTAGGAAAACGTACTAGAGTTCGATTAAAGCGGACTAAACCGGGCTGGCGTGAATGCACCTTAAAAGGCTGCAGAATAGCTCTTTTCCCTGCTGGAGCATTGCATCCTACTGGTATTTGTGCTATTAGCCTCCTTGTGTTGTACACAAAATAAGAAAGTACTTACCTTGTGTTCCCTTTGTGTTTCAGTAGCTGCTTCCTGAGATGCATCCATTCCTGGATTCTCCTGTGAACACTTGAGACCTTTTTGTGACTTACCTCGGCTGTTCCACCGCCTTCTAACTAGAGTTGCATTCGGGCACAAAAAATTCCAACCCAACCCAACCCCAACCCAGCCCATAGCCATCATTTCCGAACCCCACCCGATCTGATGAATTAACAGTAATTACAGGTCCGAACCTGAAAACCCCACCAACATTTTTAATTAAGCTTTGACTGCTTATATAGTTATTAATGGTTGGTGGACACATGCAGCTGAAAGGGGGGAAGATCAGAGCTGAGGGGGTGTTTGTCCTTTCATGGCCATCAAAGCACATTAAATCCCTACTTCTGCCTGCAATCTGCATTATTCAGACACGGACCCTGCTTTGACATGTTGAATATTTTGGGATCACACCTGTTTGGGTCATCGGCTGTGCACGTCCGCTGAGCGCAGTGGCTGAATAAACATCCATTTGGGCAGCCAGTCAGCGCGCGGTCAAATGGCCGTGTGCGGCTGATGATTATATGGCAAGCCATGTTGCCATACAATCAGATCCTCAGCTGCGTGCATCCACTGACACAATCAAAAGCCTGACAGTTACCAAAAAAATTAAGCATATTATTATGGCTCGGCTCGGCCCGGCCCTAGTCCGGGTTGGGTCAGGCTGGGTTCCGGGTTCGAGTTAGAAATGACAGATCTACTTCCAACCAGTTGCCACCAACTACCTCTACTGACCTTCTGTGCTTTCAAACCTTGGATTGGACCCATTCTCCTCTCCTCTTGACACTCCTACTCCTTAAGCTACCTGTAAGACAGAAACTACCTACGACTTAACAATTTGATCTTCATCATCCCAACTCCTCTAGCTCCCCAAGTCTCCCTGTTGTACAGGTATATAGATTCATAGTTGTTCACTGTAAATAAAGCACTTTAATTAATACGAGTCTTGGAGTCTGTTCTCTCAGTCCATATTCTCTGGGTATTTCGTTAAATGCAATACAAATAAATTATTATATCATATATTATACTCTAATATTTAAATTTGGCAAAAATGAACCATTTCTGCTTAAAACAATAGTTCAGATCATTTTAAATTGAGGTTCTGTGAAAGGGTTATGCACGTATAGTATTTTTGTGGATAGATGGCTCTTTAAATTACCTCAGTTTGTATAAACAAGGTTTAATTTGAACAAATATATTATATTCCGAGTGGGATCAGAACCAAACTGGATTGTTATCATTTTAAAGCAGCTACAGTCTCAACACAATCATGCCAATTCATATAAATTGACAGTAGACTATAGTACTGCCAAGTTTGCATAAAATGTATGTTCTGGAAGAAATATGATATTCTTGATGGAAGTATCGGCTAATTTGAGCTGGACCAAGACCAAAGTTCATTGTTTAATTCATAAACTTTTAGTTTGCAGTCTTTTTTGATTTTCATCCCTATATACATAGAAATATTTGGTTTTCAATTCAGGCAAGAATATCATGTTTCTTTTGAACAGTCAGAAAATGTTCAGGAAGTTCATTCCTTCATTGTCACTGGTCCATTGGATTAACGTCAAGGGGAGATGCACGTCTATAAGTAAAGCTGAGCTCACCCGGGACCATAGTCTCCACTTTGTAATCCTTTCAAAATAAACTACAAAGTATGATGAATGGCAATCCAAGTTATTTTTTAATTTATTTTACTTTTTTCAAGAGTGGTGTTGGCTCAAAAAAAAGCACCTCAACGCAAAAAGCACCTCAACGCAAAAAGCACCGTTAGGAAACAACGTGGTGCCCTACCAGGTGCCTGTACTTTGTATAAAATTGGGATGATTGCATTAACTATTCAAATTTGCCCATTCTAACAAGACATTGAATATTTGAAAATCACTACTCAAACTTAATCCAGTCAGAGTTAAACAATGTCTTTTCAACTCAGCCTGTTAAAAAAAAGAAATTAATTGTTCATGACATTTTCACAGAAACCTCCTTCAAAAGCTATGATCTCTCGCTTTCTGCAAAATGGAAACTTAAGTACACAATCCTTCTTTTCTTGTACTGTATTCAGCACTTCTTTGTCCATCTTATGTGATTAACACGTATAGATCAGTATCGGTGATGAAATCTGCCTGCCTTTGCCCTCTCGAGAGCTCTAAAACTCTCAGAGGAGACGAGTCAGGCTTTATCAAGTCCTTATCAGCGATTAGAGTGGCAACCCCTGCTGAATGATGGTTTATTAGATCTCCTCGGCGTTCAGGTTCAGAGCGTAGTGATCTTAATTACGGCAATAATGTATAAGCAAAGGCTCAGTGGAGTTCAGTGGTGTCAGAGGCAGCTAAATAAAGGGCCATTTCTCCTACACTTGCTTCTTAAAAAGACACGTCTGAAGCAGTGGTGTGATGAAAGGCTTCAAGTGAGGGGAAGAAAAAAGGAACAATAACAAGTTGACATCTCTTTTTGGAGAATTATACCCCCAGGAAAGGAATTGTCCCTCTCTTAATCACTATAAAATGGTTTATAAAATGCTTTAGCATGACACACAGAGGCTGGCGGATGATCAAACCCTGACAGGAGGACAAATTGCAAACAAAATGAGAGATCAAGTTTATTAGAGTGCCACCTCAGGGAAATGAAAATCTTTAATTCTCTTTTTTAACACTGACATTTATTTGGCTGCCATGAATAGCGATGTTCACACGGAGACAAACACGCAAAGCGCTTGTGCCGAACCTGCGACTCCTGTAACCGCTTCGCAGCAATGATAGCACGCAGAATGACATTTATCATGTTTGCCTTGGTGGGTGACACCTGAAACATAGTGTCTTTCATTCAGCCCGCATTCATCATATATTTTATATAAAGTTCATACGCGGCTGGATCTTCATGCAGGAGCAATGAGGAGAGCAGGCAGGAATTATCCATCACCTCCATCCTGATGGATTCTTATTCTTCTACTTGTCAGGCTTCATAAAAAAATCACTTTCAGTGCTTAAGCCATAATATTTTAAATGGGCTTGTTATTGATTTAAATATATGCTATTTTTTTAGGATTATGCAGGATGATTACTTTCTGATTGATAGGGGAATCATATCAGGATAAGTGAATACAAGAACTGTGATTAAATCAACCCGATCATGTCAGGCAGGTTTTTAGGCTTTGTACTCAACAATTTAGAGTTTTGTCTGATGTACTGTAAAAAGTGATACAAACAGGAGGTGTTAAATAAATATGAGACATGAAAAAACTATTTGCAAACCTGCCAAGAAGGGTTATCATTCAAACATTTGAGCGCAAAACAAAATAGCTTGAATTTAAAAATAGAAATTGCAGCGTTTTTGAAAATACAGTACTGTAGTCCCTCATTTATCATGGGGGATCCGTACCCTGCACCAGCTGCAGCAGGAAGTTTATCCTGCAGTATGAGCTGCACAAAGCTGCATGACTAAGCTTTTTCTGCATCTCTGGGCTGCACAAATATGAAGCAGGTGCTAAATAATTTTAAATTATTAATTTTAAAATAAAAATCCCATGCCGATCGTGCGGCTCATCCATCAGTCAGCCAATTGTGTGTCATGGCCAATCTTATTTTGAGAAACCACGATAGAGCAAGTCCGTGATAAATGAACTGCGAAGTAGCGAGGGGCTAATGCAATACTTGCTTTTTGAAGGGGATATCAGGGTTTATGATTTTGGTCATCATAAAAAAAAAGAACAAATGTTAAATTAGAAATTGAGTTCAAGAAAGGTAACTTCAGAACTCAGACACAGTTGGCATTAAGCCAGTAACACTCCCCAAAAGCTGGTTGGTTTTCATCACGTATTTATAGCCCCAAACAAAGCAGCAGCATATTTGCATAATAACACCAGCATCTATTGTTTTCATTGCGAGTGCATGTGCCAGCTGCTACAGGACAGTCGCCGAGTGTTGCTGCATCAGAATACGCCGCTGACATTTCTTCCCTACTTATTTTACTTGCATCACAACTACTTATCACGACCACCTTTGCATGTACTGTCTGTGTATGTTGTGTGTCCAGTGAGTGCCAGATGACAACAACAAACAACATGGCTGCCATAAGTTTCCTCCAGATGAATAAAACAGCTGGAGTTTAAGTAATTCATTATACATGTTGCAACTCAATATTTAGATGTATACAGTGTAAAGAAGATGCTGCATGTACAAAATCACCAAACTAGTTGTTAATTTTAAAGATAAACACTTTTAATCCTTTGACATGGTTTTTAAAACACTACAGGCTAGTAAAACCAGTTTAAACATTAACAGTGATATCTAGTTCTAGTAACTTCTAAACATGTTAAAGCTGATTTGTTCACTTTAAATAGATTGCACAAAGTTTATATATATAAAAAAAGGCCAAAATGAAGTAAAAAGTAGCTTTTTAATACTTAAAACAACCAAGGAACTTGCTAAAATGGCAAAACTGGCAATACATTACTGAAATCTTCATAATCAACAACAAAGAAATATAGTTTGATAATATAAAAGTAAAATTTGGGCATTTTAATATGGGGTTTTATAGAAATGTTATGAACAATCAATATCTAACCTGTTGCAGATAGCTCTTTGAACGGTTTCAGTTTGGAGACATATTGTTTTACTCTGAGCGGACTGATGAGCTGATGAGAGGGTGAAAGAGAAAAGTGCATAGCTGCTGTTTTAGAAAACCTTCAACCTCAAAATGTCTTCATTATTTAAGAGAATTCTATTTTCTATATTTAAATAGAACTTCCAGGGCAGTCTTAGGCACTAGTGACTGAAATTCACAGTAAAGCTTTCTAATATTGTGCTCATGTGCTCCAGACTAGCCATAAGCTCATAATTCCTGTCCAAACTGTGCTCTTCTTCTTCAAACTGATGTTGTGAAAAGCACTATCTGCAAAAAGTAAGATAATTTTTCATAACCTTTCCACAAGACCCCATTTTGAAATGTACAAACTAGAATTGTTCTAGACATGCGCCACGTTGGAGTAGCTGTTACTTTCATTCTGGGATGTTGCTTTTGAAAACTTTATTTCCTCTTTTTTCTGGATGTAAATGCATTTTTTGGATGATTACCGCCTCTGGTATCAGATGCTGTGCAGCTGGAAGGATTTTTTTCTGAAACTTTTTTTGCTTTTGGACATTTGTTATGACTCGTGAGTCGTAACCATGACAACAAGGTGTTTTTTTTTTTTTTTTACAACCGGGAGCAGCTGATGAACATCTCAGAGCTCACATAATACTTCATTTACAGCCCCAAATCCCAAATGAGTTGTAAAGGAGGCACCGTGGATGCATCTCCGTCTACCTGACGGAGGTGCTCAAGTGGCTGCTGAGATCCTTGGATCTAGCAGGAAATGTGGCTCATGTCAACAAGAAGACCAGGATCATCCCTCAGAACCTTCAGATGGCTGTCTGCAACTATGAGGAGCTCAACAAGCTGCTGAGAGGAGTGACCATCGCTCAGGGAGAAGTTCTGCCCAACATTCAGGTGGTCCTGCTGCCCAGGAGGACCGAGAGGCCCGCTGGGTCCAGGTGGACAGATCCTCAGATCCGCTGCGGGACTGCTGCAGATCCTTCTTGCACACAGCCATCAGCATCTATAACAACTCTTTAATGAAACCAGGATGATGAGCTACAACAACATTTAATTTCCCTTTGGGATTAATAAAGTGTTGTGAATGGAACTGAATTGAAACTATCCCTTTAATGCCACTTACAGATGCACACTGCTTTCGCTTATGTAGTTAACAACAAATAACTACAATAAAGCATCAAAGTTGTTCTTTCACACATAAGGATCTACAAAGTATGTGTGAAAGAACAACTTTGATGCTTTTTATTACCAATTTGAAACAGCAATCCTACAATGGTAGTTATATTAAAATTGATGCACTACTGTAACGTTAACAGCAGTAGGTCCTTATTTATGTATAATCTACAAGGGTCTGATAGATCAACATTTTTTTGTATTACTTTTTGAACAAAAGAAAAATGTAGATAGATAATTTATCAACTACACATTCCCTAATTTCCCTGGCAGAAAACATTTGAGGTTATGGCTCAAAAGTTGAATGTAAAATGAATGTGCAAACAGAACTACTTCTGCAAGGTATTCCATCCAATTTTTGCTGCAACCAAGCATAATTTTTTACAGCACTTGAGCCAAATGAAGAAAAAAAATACTGTATGCCTGCTACAGCATTTTGAGTTGGACTGATGATACAGCATCTTTTCTCAGGAAAAAAAAAAGAGATCTCCAGGTGAGGTGAAAAATAATGCTTTCTCAACTTGATAACAACTGCATTCGTTACTGTAAGAACAATAAAACATTGTGACTTAGAGGGAAATTAGAGTTTCATTTAATACAAAGTCATTAGTTTAAAGACACATATCTTTTATTCAATCAAATGCTTTGTCAGTATGTTTCACATGAGTTCATGGTGTTGGACTTACTGTCTCACGTTATGTACTGGCAAATATTGCAAAATAAACATTATTAATGTTGCAGATACTAATGTAAATTAGACTCCATGTCTGAATAGTAAAATATTACATTCTAATGTATATTGGATTTTAAAACATTTCCTTTTGTTTTGCCTTTCGTCCAATTCTAAGAGAAAATTCTGTCAATTAATTGGTCTGGAACAAGCAGCAATGTAAGCACATGTGGCTTTAAAGCAGATGCCACCTACAGTTGTAAAGAACTCAGAAAATGGTTCAAAACAGAGAAAGTTTCAAAGTTATGACAATTAGTAAAAAGGTGTAAAATATATATACACAGTATATATATATATATTTTTTTTTTTTAAAAGAACAGAAAAGTCTCACTGTTTTTCTAATTCAAGCACTATAAAGAGAACACATGCAGAGTAAAAAAAATATGTTATCCCCTGTCAGCACAAAAATATTGATTGGATTTACAGAGTACAGTACTGTATACAGAAACAAACTCACAGCTAATAGAACTGTGCTTAACATTAGATAACAAATATACTGTATGTGCAAACAATATAGAAATTGTTGTGCTATGATATGGTACTCTGTGCTGCCCATGCTGCGCTGCACACTCTGCGCTACACACACTGCATGCGCAGCACGCTCTGCACGCTCTTGGATACGCTGCGTTACAATAAACTATGGTATGAGGAGTTGTGCTACAATATGCTGTACTACAATACTCTGCATTACGATACTCTGTGTTATGATACTCTGTGTTACGATACTCTGCGTTAGGAAAGTCTGAGCTACTACACTCTGCACTGACATTAGTTAACAAATATACTGTATGTGCAAACAATGTACAAATTGCTGTGCTACGATATGGTACTCTGCGCTGCCCGCTACAGCTACTATACTCTGCGTTACAATACTTTGTGCTACAGTACTCTGCGTTACAATACTTTGTGCTACAGTACTCTGCGTTACAATACTTTGTGCTACAGTACTCTGCGTTACAATA
>JARVGQ010000610.1:20310707-20323614 GCA_031762355.1 Hypsolebias martinsi | reverse complement strand
ACGTTTCTACAATTTTTTTGCTTTGTTTTGTTTTGTTTTTTGAATGTCCAGAGGACCAGACTTAGCTTTTTTGGATTGGAGAACAGCGTTATCTCATGCAAAATAGTGACATGTCACGATCAGGAGATGTCCAAGTCCAGGTCAACTTTATTGTCATTACCATCACATGTGGTACACGAGGTGGAACGACATTATGTACACAGGGTCCCAGTTACACCCAAAAATAGTAAAATATAAGTACTGTATAAAAAGAAACAGTAAATAAAGATCTAAGATGCTAAACATATGCAAAATGATACGCCAAACGACCTAAGTTGCACGCTAAACACTAATAACGTAAAACAATATGTCGTAACAACAGCAGCCCAAACATGAGTCTGATGGAATGAATGAATACAATAGCATGATATAATCAGCAGCATGAGATCAGCAGCATGAGGTAATCAGCAGCATGAGATAGTCAACAGCATGGATAATCAGCAGCATGAGATAATCAGCAGCATGGATAATCAGCAGCATGAGAAAATCAGCAGCATGGATAATCAGTAGCATGGATAATCAGTAGCATGGATAATCAGCAGCATGAGATAATCAGCAGCATGGATAATCAGCAGCACAAGCTAATCGGCAGCATGAGATAATCAACAGATGTGGTGTGGCTGACTTTCTGCGTCTATGTAGAATTTCAGCTCAGTTTTCAGCCCACTTTTGTGTTGACTAATGTCAATTGGCTTTGGTGGCCATCTTAACTTACATTGTCTCCTGAAGTTAATCAGCAGTAGATGTGCAGCCAAATATTACTTTTTGAGTTCTACAGGGTTGATTTCAAGAGTTAATGCCAAGGTTTGAAGGAAAGATGTTGGCCAAATGTGTTGCACCCAAAGTATGCATTAGTGTTGATGTTTATCTGCTACCGCGTCAATTTCTAGAAAGATGTCTGTAAAATGGACTCATTTACGGAAATTGTTGTTTAAGGTCATTTGGGTGTGAGGGCCATCTTGAATTGAGTTTACTCCAAAGGTTGTTCAGTTAAGTGAATCCGGTCATTACTCTCTGCATGCTTTATTGAAATTCATGCAGTAGATATTTTGGTAACAGACAGACACAAGCAAAAACAATTGTTTGCTGCAGAAAGGTGTAAAAAAAAATCTAACCAATAATAAATTTACGCATTCATTTCTGTCAATAGTGCCAAAGACGTTGTGGTTAAAAAGCACTGAAGCCTAGTTTAACAGAAACAATGGGGATAGGGAGGAAAACTACTTTCAAGGCTGTTCTAAAATTTAACTTATGCATTATTTGAAATGTGTTTGGGTATAAATAACAGAAAGTATGTGGGAGACTCTTATTGGCAGTAAATGCACTGTGTTTGGGCACCAGGTCTACTACACTGTGTCTCAAATTATGGTTCTTCGTAGCAGGACAGAGTACAAATCCTGCATTTTTGCACTGGAGGCAATGATTAAAACGTGAATGTTTTGATTGTGTAATTGTTTGTCAGTAAAAACATTTTTATGTGTTCAGTGTTAAAATATAGCATTACTGCAGTTTGGTTGCTCCACATTTTACATATTGAAAACAAACAGAAATGAGAAAGGATTTTTTTTAATAACAGCATAGTGGCTCTGTGCTGTATAAAGGCGATAATAGTCTTACTGAAATTAGTCTGTAACCCATTAAAAGCAAGCTGCTGTAATTAAAAAAAAGAACAAGACCCCAAACTGCTGATAAGCTAAATGGTGACCAATTAAAAGACTTTACATTTCCTAATGTTAAGATGTACTCGAGTAAAAGTTTTAAACTAAAACTGAAAATAACATTATTCTGCAAAAGCAGTACTCATCATTAAAAAATGAGTAATGTGGTGGAAAATGCTAACAAAAAAATATAATCTTTAGGACTAACTGTAACATAATTAAATGTTTCCTACATATCTTTCATATATTTTTTCTCAGAAGTAGCACCCTTCAAAAAGAGAAAGGAAAAATGACAATACACCAGTTTACAAAGGATCGAGGCCAAACTGGCAGGAGGAAGTTATGTGCTGTCTTATAACAAAACAACAAATGCCATCAAAATAAACAGAAGAATAAAGCCTTGGAAAAGGACACAATACTGAGACAACAGTATCTGCAGAGTTCTCAAACTGACACCAAACTCTAATTCAGACAGTCTGAAGGTGAATTTAAACTTTTCCACCACCTTACCGTAGTCATATATAACACCGATAACTGATACCAAGTACCGTAATTTCCGGTCTATAAGCCGCTACATTTTTCACACACTTTGAACCCCTCGGCATATACAATACTCTGGCAAATTTAGGGATTTATTTATTTTTGACGGGTTAACGAGTTTCCTGCCACCAAAAACATTTAGCTTCATCACACTCGAGCAATCACATAGCTGCTCAATACACACCTCTTTTGGGGGGTGGGTCCTCGTGACTGAATGAGACTACCTGTATAAGTAAAGGTTAAAAAATCTGACCAATGAAATTATCGAACAGGTCACAGTTGAACAAATGAAACCAGGAGGGGAGGAGAGAACGGGGCATGCTCAGAGCAAATTTTGCTCCGCGGTGCACAAACTTGCAGCAGGAGAAATATGAAGATGGCAAACAATGACTTCCAGGTAGGCTACTGTATTATTTTAGACAACAAGAGACTGAGGACGTGTGTGATGAAGTTTTTCTGAGATTGTTCGATTCTGACACTGAAGAAGACGAACAAATGATAAATGACTTTTCCTGGTAGGCTACTGTATTATTTAATTTTTTTTACCAGACGTTAAAGGCATTGTTTAGAAAAAATCATTTACTGTAAGTATTTGTGTATGTTACCGGTACGCATGTAATTAAAACATTTTAAAAACTTTCTGTGTAAATATCTTATGTTACAATATGAACACCCGTGGCTTATTTATGTACAAAATTATTATTATTATTATTATTATTATTATTTAGTCTGTGCAGCATATATTCAAGTGTGCTCTATAGTCCGGAAATTATGGTAGTTAATGATTCAGAACTTCAACATTACATAATGACTTTAGAAACACCTTTCTTTCATTAAGAACACTACAAATACAGCAGCCTGCTGTCTTAACATCACCGGTGTTTAGTTTAAAACATCTCTAAGCTGTGGACATTTTCAATTTTTGGTCCATTGTTACTTGAAAAGTGGAAGAGGAAACGACATCTCCAAGCATAAAAGTGGTATTGATCTGAAATATTGGGATGTTTGTATGAGTACAAATTAGGGATGCACGATATTGGATTTTTGGCCGATATCCAATATACCGATATATTAAAACTTATTTGGCTGATAACCGATACCAATACGGATTTTTTTTCCCTAGACCTACTTACAAAGGCTACATAACCTTCTCTGCTGTGGAATTAAAATACTACATTATTCCGCATGATCTTTGCCAATTTGGCCTGCTACCAAATGCAGATGCCAAAAAGGGGTCTGAAAATGATGCAACACTTCAACTTGGATTATGTTTAAAGTCAAATTTATTCATGACATTTACTCTCTATAAGACAATGACAACACTCGAACAGAGCAAATGTGTAAATTTTCATAAAACTAAACTCAATGGCGTGCGTGATATCATAACGTGCTAAAACAGCACCTTTTATATCTGTGAGTTATTTTGATGGAATGGCTGATGTCCAATATTTAACTTTATTGCTAATATCGTCCGATACAATACCATGTCGATAATATTGTGCATACCTAGTACAAATACATGCACTTGAGGCTGATATTGACTCCAGTATTGGTATCAGGACACCCCTACAAAGGAGAGGTAAAACTTGCCGAGTCAGCTTTTCTTTTTCAAAAAGGCAAATAATTAAATTCTACAGCGGTTTGTATTGAAAATGAAGCAGTTAAGAGTGTCAATCTATTTAAAACGGTTTATCTAAAATTCACGCGCCTTCAAATATAAAAAAATCTCAAGAATTTCCAGCGTCCGCGTATAGGCTGCTTTAGAAATATGGTGCTAGATTTGTTTCTGATGAGACTATTCCAGAAATCGTTATCAAGTCAAAGCTTTGCGCTCCTGTGTGATCATGTAACGCCGCCTGACAGTTAACTCTGCTCACCATCTTTGCCCAGGAGACACAGCTACTCTAAAGTGTCTGCGGTTCCATCATGTGAATCTTAATCAGATACTTAGCCAGTAGAGCAGTTTTTTTTTTACTCTCCCTGGTGAGAGTATCAACACATGGCTATCAGGCACAATTCACAGCCGCAAAGTGGCTATTTATTTTCTGCTCAGCATTACTTGACAAATAATTACTCAGGCTATTCAATTAAGCTGTGGAACCCACACAAACGACCACAAACTCCCACTGAAGCACTGAAACATTATTCAGTGTTTTACAACTTGGTCTCATGAATAAAGAGGCACACAGATGCCGGAGGCTTTGAAGCCGAGGGAGCAAGTTGTTGGGGGGGTGGGGGGGTGGACAAGGTGACGGTGAGCAGAAATATCATTAAGTCTGAACTATTTCATCCTGTGGAAAAAGCAGAGCTGCTGCTGCTGCTGCTGTTGGTGGAGCAGATGCACACGGTAATCTGGGGTGAAAGGACATGACGTTTTCCCTTGCTGCAGGAGAAAAACTGCTTTTACAAGGTAAATGTGGGTGTAGAAGAAGTCGCAGCACGCTGGCAAAGCAGCTACGGCTTGGAAAACTACCAGAGTCCAAAAAAATGGTCCAATTATTAATTGTAAATAAAGCCTCCCGAAATAAAACCCAGCTCATCCCTGCCAACTCTGAATCTCAACACACTGTTCTGACAAAAGCAGACAACGAAACCGCAGCAAAAATAGACGCTCTGCAACATGAGAACTTCTCTCCTTATTGGAACGACATGAACTTTGACATGGTGTAAACAATCCCAGCCATTTTTTTGCTCTTCTCAAACTCGGTGTTTATGCTCAAAGTTGAACAAACAAATGCAGCAGTCGGCTGCGCTGTGTTGCCTTTCCAGTTTAAAAGTCTAAAATGAATCAATCTACAAAATGTGTAGTTGGATTTTTAATACTTCAGAGCATTTTTCCCGACAATAATTTACGTTTTATGATGTTATTCATAAGATTTGGACATCACGGACAGTAATTTCCTGCAAAAGCTGGGAAGAAAACAAGGTCAGTGGTGCCAGTGTACACTAAAAGTGAACCCAAAATAATTCATTCGCTTCTTCACAATAAGTGGATTCACTCTGGCCTTAGAAAGGTGTTTACTTTGGCATAATCGCTTCCAAACCAAGAAATGCTTGTGTCAGGCTGGTAAGACGCACCCATTGTGCTGTGAATCATTGACTAGTGGTTGCGCACTTCCTGCACAATAAACGTCCTTTGCAGAGAATCTGGTGCCAAAGAAAACAACAATTTGAACTGGATACAAAATAACTAAGTCCACATACCATTTATTCAAACTGTCTCAACTTCATGAGACATAAGTTCTTTTAAACTGTAAAAATGAGTTCTTTTCATGATTTTTTTTTTTTGTTTGTTTTTTTGAGTAACTTGGCTTGCTTGTGGTTTATCTGACTGCTGACCGTTTGCAGCAGGTGAAACACAAAGTGCCGAAAAATATTTAACACATACGTAACTACTGCGCATTTCCTGTTAGGCTCGTCTTGTTTTCTGTTTCAGCCATTCACTGCATCGCAGTACAGCTTACAGGAAGTCATATTAAATTATAGCTGACCAAAAAAAAAAAAAGATTTCAGGAGATGCAACGTACTCTGAGAGTCGCACATTAATAAATAAAATATGTTTCTGATCAGGCATGATACTTGTTGACGATAAGCTATAAGACCTGAGGAATCTGTGTAAGTTTGTCATTCAGCCTTTATTTATACAGGCTGGTCTCACTGAGCTACAAGGACTCATTTACAAGAGGGACCTGTTCCAGACAGAACATAAAAGTACAGACAACAATAACAGTGAACAATGAGCCATGCTGCTGATCTCATGCTGCTGATTATTTCATTCATTCAACCTTTATTTATACAGGCTAGTCTCATTGAGCCACAAGGACTCATTTATGAGGGACTTGTTCCAGACAGAACATATAAAATACAGACAACAATAACAGTAAACAATGATACATGCTGCTGATCGCATGTTGTTGATTATTTCATTCATTCAACCTTTATTTATACAGGCTAGTATCATTGAGCCACAAGGACTCATTTATGAGGGCCCTGTTCCAGACAGAACATATAAAGTACAGACAACAATAACAGTAAACAATGATAGATGCTGCTGATCGCATGCTGCTGATTATTTCATTCATTCAACCTTTATTTATACAGGGTGGTCTTGTCATGATCTAATATCTCGCTGGACTGTAAATGTTGGGGGATAAGTTTGAAAACATTTGCAAGGGAGTCTCCAAAATGTGTCAAATGTTTGCAAGGGTTCTCCATTTCCTCGCATGTGTCGCAGAGGTGCAACGTCTTGCTGCATAAAATGTAAGCATGTTAAAAAAGAATAGTGGAACAAAGTTTATGTTAAAAGTCGTTGCAGATTTCTCACACCCATTACATTTGAGTTTTTATAACTTCCAGAGACATTCTGCTCTTTAATGACAGAAAATATTTGAGGGTACTGCCCTGAATGTCCAGGCCTACAATACTGTACTGAGGACAGATAACAGTTATGGAAAAACTGGTCCAAATCTGCTTATTTTCATTTTAAAATGTACTAAATAGAAGAAATTGTAAACATAAGGATATTTGCCTGCTGAGGCGAGTGCAAAGCAGGAAAAGGTGGCAAAAACTTCACTGTCATATTTGAAAGTTATGTGATGTTTGTGTCTATTTATGATTATTTTTCTGTACCGTATTTTTCAGACTATAATGCACACTTAAAATCCTTGAATTTTCCCCTTACTGACCTTGAACAGATTTTATGTGGTACACGGCGCTCAAAAATCTGTCAAATTTTGCTTAATGCGGCTTATAATCCAGTGCGCCTTATGTATGAAAAGAGACACATTCACTGATATTGCGGCTTATAGTCCAAAACATACGGTAGTTCTCTGTGTCTGTTTTTCCTATTTCCAATTTCCCCAGTGTTTCTCTCCTCAGGTAGTCAGCTCCAGCTCCTGCCACTCTCACCTGTTCCTCATTGTCTTTGCCCAGGTGTTCGTCACTGTGTCTCATTAGTGTCCCTTTAAGTTCTGTGTCTCTGTGTTCTCACGTTGTCCATAGATTGTGCTTCCCACAGCCTGTCACGTTCTGTTCCTCATGTTTCCCTGTCCTCACGTACGTTTTGCTGGCACGTCAGCTGTTGTTTTGAGTTTCGTTTCACAAATTGATATTCTTTATTTATCTTCAAGTCCCCTGTGTCTGTTTGCATTTGTGTTCAACACCATGCTGACCGTGACAGAGCACAACCTGGAAAACAGTGTTATAAGCCATGCAAACAAAAACAGAACATAATTTTCAATAATTAGCCGCTCAGAAAACTGCCACACGACTCACTGGTCATAAACGCTCAGAATTCAGTCAAGCTGCAGCATAAAATTAGCTGTTCTTACAATCCAACAAAGTTAAGTCAGGTCCTCTGGACGGCTTCTTTTTGTTGAAATGTTTTGTCTTTCATCCAAAAGACTTAATCAGTCTCAGGAGCCACAACAAACTCAGTCTTATAAATAGCACCTTCACATAGTGGGTCAACCAATTTGTTGGTGCTCAGGTGGTTTCTGGGCTCCGCCTTCTGCCCTGCGGACTCGTTTGAGGCAGCCATGGCCAAAGTGGTTCAAACATCCTGATTCATGTTCAGTAATGCAGACGGTTTATTTTTATTGAAGCGTTTGTTGAAACAAAACTGAGTTTGGTGTGGCTCCTCGGACTGATGAAG
Organism: Hypsolebias martinsi; assembly: GCA_031762355.1. Taxonomy (NCBI): domain Eukaryota; kingdom Metazoa; phylum Chordata; class Actinopteri; order Cyprinodontiformes; family Rivulidae; genus Hypsolebias; species Hypsolebias martinsi. The sequence continues at coordinate 20,315,724 of JARVGQ010000610.1, read as the reverse complement.
TCCTTTGGATGAAAGACGAAAGGTTTCAACAAAAGAAACCGTCCAGAGGACCTGATTTAACTTTGTTGGATTTTTCTGTCTGGATTATTGAGCATGAATCAGGATGTTTTCTTACAATATTCTCACGCTTTTGAGTCTTCGCCTAACCCCCAAAAACAAAACAAAAGTGTTATCTAAACTTTTAAATTTAAATGTTAAATCTTGTCTTGACAAAAAAATGACAAGCTGCATGATAATATCCACTGAATTATTACTATAGTTTTACTCTGACCATTTTAACTGCCATATTTTTCGGACTAAGGGGCACTTTAAAATTCTTTAATTTTCTCAAAAATCAACAGAGAACCTTATGATCCGGTGCGCCTTATGGATTAATTCTGGTTGTGCTTACTGACCTTGAACTGATTTTATGTGGTACACGGTGCTCAAAAATCTGTCAAAATGAACTTATTTAGCTTAAACCACCTTATAATCCGGTGCGCCTTATAGTCCAAAACATACGGTAGTTCTCTGAGTCTGTTTTTCCTGTTTCCAATTTCCCCAGTGTTTCTCTCCTTGTAGTCAGCTCCAGCTCCTGCCACTCTCAGCTGTTCCTCATTGTCTTTGCCCAGATGTTCATAATTCATTGATAATGCGCCTTATGGTCCAAAAAATATGGTATATTTAAAAAGTGTGTGTTTGTGTTGATGTGTTATCAGAAGAGCAAATGTATTAAAAGTGGCGACGTTTCAGGAAAATGTTTGTTTCCAATTCTGGAGCGCTTTTCTCTTCTGGAGCCCCACGGACTTCAACAGGAATCACTCAAGAGATGATTTAAAGTGTTTGTGAATGTGTTTTCTTTGCCACATCATGCAACAAAAGCACAGTTTTCTGTATGTATATAAATGTATTGCCGTGCAGTAATTGTAAAGATGAGGGTTTTAAAGGTGTTTGTTAAACCAGCTCGTGCTTAAAGTGCCTGTCGCAGTTTAAATTCTACCTCTGAAACATTATTAAAAACAAAACTCTAGCCATAATTGTAAAGACTGGAGGGTTCAGGTGAATGTTTTTGAGTTTATATAAATGTTCTTTAGTTTACTTATCCACATTAAGACAGGTTCCTGGCATAAAGTGTTGTAGATCACAGAAGTCTACACATTTTTAGGCAGGTGGTTTTAGTGTTATTGCTGATGTTGGTAGTACGGTAATTGTTTTTTCTTTCTGTTCGAGTTACATTTTACTGGTAAATTTGTTTTTATAAGGTACATAATACTTTATCAAAGTGTAATTTCGAGACTGCAGATTGCGTCTAAATCTTTTGCTGTTTCTTTTATTAGAAGTGTCTGATTCTGAATCTGTGAAGCTTGACACAAAATCCCTTTTTACTTTTTTATGAACCATGTATTTCCCAGGTAGTTTAATATTGGCCTTTTTCTGTGGTGATGTCCATTATTTTTAAATGTACTGTAAAGTCACATTTATCTGCACACGAGTGCCCAAAGCCAAAATTTAAAGCAGGAACGACGTATGAATCAGTACTATACTATTAGTCCATTTTTGTAAAGTCTTTTGATTACGATTCGTGAACTTCCTGTTTGTAGTGTTGAGTTTTTGTAAAGTGTCCACCCAGTGACTCTGACGATGATGTTAGAGGTCTAAATGATGCAGTACCTTTAATAAATGGATGAAAAATCACTGAAATAAAGCACGAGACACGATGTATATATTTCTTCTCATATAATCTTTATTGCTCAGATCCATGTTGCTCAGCAATACAGTTCACTCATCAAAACAGTTTGGCTGCTGCCAGGCGGACCCTGATCCATGTTCTGCGGATCGTGTCCGTCCAGCTCACAGTCACTGATTACCTTCAGGTGTTTGGAGCCTTTTGGCCTGTGGGCAGGACTTTAGGGTTTTAACTTGCTGAGGAAACAAAAGGATTCTCCCAAATGGTGAAATGCAGCTTACTATAACAGGATCCAGGTAAGACCACAATTCAGAGATTAGTGCTAGTTGAAGAGTAGCACAAACCCGGACCACCTGCATAAATCTCATGCAATGCTTTGCATTTAACAAGATCGGACAAGAAAAAAAAGAAACACCGCAGTGGTTCTGCATATATTTGACCAGATTAAATCATGTTTTGTGATGCTTTGGATGGATTTGAATCAACTCTGTTTTCTCCCAAAGGCAGAGCAGGTTTATTTTATGTCAATTTTCTTATTTTCAGGCCTGGTTTAATCTGTCAACTCTCCAAAAAGCCATTTTATGCTTTGCATTTCCCTCCCATTTCAGTTCCAATACCTATTCCAAGTTCTAGCTAGGATATTTTTCCACCACAGTTGAATAACTAGTATTACTGGTAGTGATCTAGTGAATATAATGAAATCCAATCTACAGCTCCAGACTATGTTGCTTAATCCAAGTAAATGGTGAGAAAACCAGACAAAAGAAAGCCATAGCTATTCAAACACTGTATGATAAGACTAACAGTGTACACGCTCAGTGATGTGTGCAGTTGTGATTTTCTGGTATTGAAAATTAATGCCTAACACCCCACAAAACCAAAAAAAAAAAAAAAAATCCAATCCTTATGAATAAAAGAAGGCTTCACCTCGAGGTGTTATTCTAGCGACACTGCAGTGAAACTGAACCAGCTTAGAGGAAAACCTGTGCCTAATAAGAGCCAAAAACACAAGATGAGCAGAGGCCTGAGGTGCCCTTGCAGCGCAGGAACGACTTCTCCAGAAAAAACAAGCAAGACGCTAAAACTACAACTTTCAGTGATACAACGAGACGCTGCTTTTCTGCGACGTGTGCTCGACCACCGCGGGCGTGGCGCGACCAAAGCGAAGCACTGTACTGCATTCAGGTAAGGTCAGTGTACTTGAATCAAGTCTGGCGAGCTTTCATCATCAGCGTATGAGGTACTGTACCGGCTGTGGGGAGGCTGCTGACAGCCTCAGGCATTGTGTGACTTTGATAGACCTTTCTCTGTTTGTTTTCTTTTAAAGAACTGCAAGTTTGTGTTCACTGGGACAAAAATGATCCGCCTCATCTGATGACAAAAGTCTCCATAAAGTACAAAAACCAACTCAACGGATAATAATTCACCCCCAACAACAACAAAAAGACAACTTCTACTACTTTGTTGTATTGATTAACCCCCTTTGCATTCTAGAAACTAAAAAGTCAGCCGTGGATTCAGAGAGGTGATTCTGAAATGTTACAGCACGTCAAAATGAACATCTGCAGACGGATGGGAAACCGAGTTTTGGTTTGAGGCGAAGCTGTGGCGATCTAAACCGCCTCTGCCAGCGCAGCGGCAGACTGGAGACAGAAAACGATGCAGTTATGTGCGAGTCTATTGTACATGTTTACAGATATACAGTTTTCTTGTTGCACACAGTGACATTTCAACTACGGTTGTTTTACATTCTGCACAGAAGACTAGGGTTTTCACACCACGCTCCGGGGGGTGTCCTGTGTTTTTGCAGCTTTGTGTATTCTTCAATTCACCCCCCCTCGGTTCTGCTGGTAAGATTAGGTTGATATAAAGTTCTATTTCATATCTCAAGTGAAGAAATGTGTTTTTTTTTCATGTACAGTTTTAAAAAACCTGAAATTGAGAGAGAGATAAAAACAACAGGAGGTATAGTTGGTTAGCTTCTGTATCGTTTTTTTCTTTTTCTTGACGGTGAAATCAGTACACGACATTCAGAACCACATTGGGCGGGTATGTACCCCCAAGATCCCGCTTTTTCATTCCTTTTTTTAGCGAAACGGACTTGAAAATCCTTTGACGTGTTATCATTTAGAGGTGTCCAGGCAAACAGTCCAACAGAGTGTGATTTACAAAGTTTCACTTGTCGGCTGGACCTGAAAGAGTGTAGCGATCACTGCAGATCTTTTCTTCTTTTTCATTAAAAAAAAAGAAAATTCAAAACGCTCAAAATGATCAGTTAACAAGGCATACAAAAAGGGGAAATGAAAGATTGGACTGAGGTACCCTGAAGCCTGAGGTAGATCACAATACTGACATGCGCACTGTTCACATCCTGTCCAACGTTAACGTGGTGGTTCACTTTACTTTTCTCCTACCTTTTCAGGTTTTTTTTTTTTTAATATTATTCATAGTCTAGTTTTCAAGAAAATTAAACACTTCCCTTCAAAATAATATGGCAGTGTCCCACTGAGGGAAAAAAAGGAAAGGGTTTAAAAAATTTTAAGTATCTTTTCAATAGATCTCGTCACAAAATAGGAAAAAAAATAGATTCATAAATATTACTTTACTCTCTTTTTTTTATATATTTACACACACATATGCAAACACACACACAGACACGCACGCAAAGGAAGCTGTGCGAAATTGGCAAGAACCGTTTGTCTGGAAGATGGAGCTGATGGGTGCTGATGTGCGAGGAGACGAAAATAAGGCAACGAGCTTCCACGGTGTCCGCGGCGAGGGACACCGTGGCCTGCGTGTCCAGCTACACTCACCGGGGAAACGAACGAAGCCACGATAATAGAAGAGCAAGCGTGAGGGTGGCGGTCTGCGTTGTGGGCAGCTGGACACGGCAGGGGTGATGCTTTCTAAAAAAAAAAAAAAAAAGGCTGCATATCGTACATTCACAGCGTCATGCTGATTGTTTTTTTTTTTTCCTTTTAGAAAACTCCCTGACAAGAGAGGGTTAAAGCCAAACGTGCTGACGTTTGCAGTTGTGCATATCACAGGTCATACAGTGCCCCCCTCCCCACCGCCATCTAACCCCCACGACCTTCCTTCACCTCCAACCCCCTTCTGGGCCCTCAGCCAGGGCCGGCCCAAGGCATAAGCAAACTAAGTGGCTGCGTAGGGCACCGGTGGCACTAGGGGCCCCCTAAGTGGAATTAATTATTTTTTTGTAATGATTTCTATATGATTCTATTTAATATTTTAAGTATATATTTTCTTTATCTTATCTGTTGCATACATTTACAGGTAGTCCCCGTTTTACGGCGGTCTCGACTTACGGCGATTCGACTTTACGACTGTGCT
>JARVGQ010000610.1:20277669-20296720 GCA_031762355.1 Hypsolebias martinsi | reverse complement strand
ATGTCAAGGTCAAGCTTCATTATTGTCATTTGCATTTAGAAGTGTTTCTAAATCTTTTTAGTGAATTGTACAACAGAAACATGTCTGCATCTGATGCACTGGTGGGAGTCTTGTGGGTATTTTGATCCTAGTATGTACCATACATGGTCCCACCCAGTATAGTACTGTATACAATATATATATTTGTTTGGCAATTTACATAAAGAGGTTACACTTAAACTGAAGAAATCTTTTACTATAAAGTCTTGCGCAAAGTGATGTGTCCTTATATTCACTTTATACTGAAACAACAATCTTACATCTGACATGTTGCCAAGTAGCCTAATTAACCATGATTTGCAATGAAGAGTTTTTATTTGTAATATGTTAAAGACATCAAATAAAAAAACAAGGGTTTATACATGTTTAATGAAAGTTTTACCATTTATGTTCATTTTTTGCAACACATTGGTTTGTGGGTAATCAAGATTTATATACTGTCTTGATTTGCTTTTTTTTGGTAAACAGGGATGTATTACATTATGTCTTCAATGTAAAAATGTCCTTTATGATTTGCTTGTTAGTTTTATATTTCCTGTAAAATGATTAGAGGTAAAGTGAACATTTGCTTTCTGTATTTTGGTCCATGAGCAGCCTACTGGTGTCATCTCGAGTCACGATGCAGTCTCTGAAACATGTTTCAAACGCGTCTCCAACTCTTCACCTGGTTGAAACACAAACACGTACCCCCGCACATACACACACAGGCACACGTGCAAATCCGAGCTCGTCTTCCCTAACCTCTTGCTGCAGGCACCTCACACTTATCAAGGTCACTGGCTTGGGTGCACGTCAAGTCCAATCTGATTTTCCCTTCGCGGTGATGAGCTCCGAATCCAAGGTTAGGAGCTTCAGGCTGTAAATAATGTCAGCGTGGCCCCTCCATTTGCAGGCCTCTCAGATGGGAATAGAGAGGGCCACTGAGGGGCCTTAGCCCCTCTGTGATGACAGCATGGTGGATCACACCAACCAGCGACCTCGCAGTCACTGAACTCTACCTCCTCCACCTTCTCCCTGTCACTGACGAGCGGCTGTATCCCCTCTGCCAGCTCTGCTTGTCATTTTACAGGGTCATTAACAGACACACATACACACTAACATGTGAATACACAGTGCACCCACGCAGGGACCGACATACACACGCATATAGAGAAATGCTCTCTAGCATGCATGAAAACTCTGAATTCATAAAAAGAATAAAAGCAGCCACCCCTGCTTTTGCCAGAAGCTGCTCTCCTCTAATAAACACAAAGCAACAACAGATAAGAAGAGAATGTCTTCGTTATGGGCATGTAAAAAAATGTATCTTGCACTTTTTCGTCCACCCCCTTCCGTGGTGCACAGGAGTGGGGATCAACATGAATTCATTTCCATCGTCGGCACCCTGCAGACAATCTCTCTCCATTCCCAGATTATGTGAGATAATACCTCCATTATGACAAAAGCACTATTCGCAGGGTCGTCGAGAGGTCAACCAACCCTGTGCTGGGTATTCATGCTTAGTCACATCCCAATTATATCGCAGTGGCAGAGGCAGAAATTGGCAAATGTACATCAAGGCGCTTCATTACCGAGGGCCGCTCCAGTGAAATTAAGCAGCAGATGAGACAGAGTGAGATTTGCCCCCAGGCGATGCGTTAGCGCGAAAGAGAGGAGGATGGGGAGGAAAACGGGAAAGCTGAAGTAATACAGTTTTGTGAAGGTGCTTGCAGCTTGTTTCTCGTGTATGTTTACTTAACAAGGGAGAACGCTGGTCCCTAAAGATTAAAAAAAGTTCCCATGGCGCACCACAGCAATATATCTCTAGGTGCATTCAGATACAGATGTGGGAAACTCAGTACAAACAAGAGGAAAAATAATCCCTGGAAAACCGAGGATGCTCCACAGACTGCTGCAGGCAAAGCGATGATAAATATACAATATAAGTGGGGAATAAATCTGGCATCCCTTTCTGTTTAGCTTCACTTTACCCAAATGCTTCAAACCCCCAGTGCGCCCACCCAAAACCGGCCCCTGGGCCACCAGATATCTATTAATTATGACATCTCGTGGCTGCAAAGAGCCCCACTTGGGGACCTGACCTCAGTTTGCTCCTCAACATCCAGCAGCTGCCACTCTTCACCGCGACGGCAGCCTCTTCGTGTGGCAGCTTCCAGGAGGGCAATTACGCAGCCCAGATGAGATGAGGCAGCTGAATGTTTGGGACTTGAGTGCTCAGACTGCTATTAGCACTATAAGCCATTACATTCCCTCCTCTCCTTCCTGCTCCTCTCTCTCTCCTCACTTGCTGCTGTATATTGATGATGTGGTAATGGGACCTCTAGTTAGATATTCCTCCTGTAAAAACAATGTCTTGTTTCTAGTCCCCCTCGGGGGGTCAATGTATTCTACCGGAGTTGCTGGGGCTCGTTCCTGCTCCATTAATGATGCAATTCCACTGTAATTCAGATCTACTGAAGACACAGCGAAGGTGGGCTTTTCTGCGGGGAGTTGACAGATGACGCTTGGTGTTATCCTGCAGCTACAAAACAAAGTGGCGCCCGCTGCGGATCACAAGGAAGCCGGTCGGCCATCACTCTTTGCCGCCCCCTCATGCAGCTCAGATCATCCTTTAAGTCTTTATTCCTCCAGCTTTGCCTCCCCAGCTGGTTCCCCTTAAGAATGGCTGTCCCTAATGATGGTCACATTAATTATAGGCTTATCAGCCTCAGCTAAAATTCAAAAGGGCTATTAATAAAGACCTAAAATAGGAGAGAGCCTGTTGGGGTGGCCTTTTTTTTTGGTTCACAGCTTTTCTTTTAGTCAGGCGCAGAGAATGAAATCAGTGTTTCTCTTCACTGCACGGTTAATACAACCAGCAAACATCTGTCCATCAGGGCCTGTCATTGCAGCGCTTTTATATAAAACACTGATGGAGCGGAGGGCCCCTCACCACGAGCGCTGACATTGATGAGGTCTGGCAGCTTCCATTAAATCACTCTTTACTGTAAAGTGCTTGGCATCAAAGCAACCGGACGGGATTTTTTCACTCAGTCAGGTAACACGCAAGTCAACCCCACTACTCCGTCCCTGTTCACCCACTCCGCTCTGTCCTCTGAGGGGTTGGAGCCTTCTGGTCAATAACTCCAATCACTTCAATTTCATGCACAGTTAGTCATGTCGGGGTTCTAGGGCACCAGTCGCATTGGGGTTGCATATGTTGTTGTTTTATTTATTTATTTTTCTCCTAACCGAGAGAGTTGATAAGTGGGGTGGGAACCTGCACGCTGCAAACGTGGAGAATAGCCAGGGCCCGCGTGGTGGTTTTAACTTGGTCTTAACACATCAGGCTTCAAGCCAACTCATTAAAATCTCCCTGCTCTGCTTCAGTGACACAGCTAAAAAAGAATAGAGAGCGGGTGAGAGGGAGAGCTGTAAATGATCAACACGATAATGAGCTGATTATCAGTCAAAGGCATGGATAAGCTCCCTCTCCAGTTATTTCCTTTCAGATCAGTCAGCCACATTTTTGCGTTTGCAATCAACACTTAGAGGAGAAAGGCAGAATGTGTAGGCTAATGGAAAGGAAAAAAAATCAGCTTCAGACATCCAGATCCTCATGGTTCTCTGGTTAGTGCCCGCTGACATGCCAGCATCGAGGGGCTGGTGTATTACTACTCAGTTCTTTGGTAATGGGTGTTTCACAGTTGTCATGAGGCTTTAGGCTCTGGCTGCAAGACAACATAAAGCTGACTGATATTCTACTGATGCAATCTGTGCAAGTATTTCAGCACTCAGTCATTTCCCATTATTTTGGCAGTACAAAACTAAACTAAAAAGGACCGAGACTGAGCTCACCAAAATCCCATTAATTGAGGGCTTAATTTGCTAAACATTACCTCACTTTTAATTGTTTTCAGTCGTGACGAGCAGAAGGGAACTTTCTGAACCGTGAGCTTAATCCTCAAGAACTTCCAGGATGAAGCTTCCAGATTGTCTGTCCAAAAGGGTTCAAAGCAGAATTGTTGCTTAACAGGCGTTTTAGGTATTTGTTAAGGATGTCTTTGGAACACTGCCTAGATAAGGTAGTGTATGTTCAAATAAATCCCATCAGGAGAACCCAGGAAAGCCTTTGGACAGCCAGAGAGATAACGGCTCCTTTTCACACAGGGAATGTTATATATAACTTTACTAAAGATGATGTGCTACAGTTGCACACTCAATAAACAGGTCATGAAATTCCACCTTTTTTCCCCTCAACATAAATACATGGCAGTGTTGTAAAACTGAAAGCTTTGTAACAAACCCAAATAGAATAGTCTAAGTCCCATACTAATGAGGTTCTGGGAAAGATAGACCTGTCTCAGAGTTGACTAAAGAACGCAACAATATCCTACTAAAAGAGTTAAAGAAGGTGGCAAAAAAATAAAGGCCTCAGCATTGCTGCCTTCAGAGATTAGGCTCAGATAAGTGGACGATGGACAGATATGGCTTGGTCTATATTTGTTTGTCAACTGTGGATGAAACGTGAGAGGAAACCCTCCATCCTTGTTAATGATGGCAAAAAATTCAGAGTGGATTCAGAATGATGCATTTTGTTTCTTTAAGTTCATTCATCGTAATGAAGGGGACAAGAATCCATACATAAATACCGGTACACACATACATACATCCATTCATACATATGTACCCTGTACATCCATCCATACATACATCCAAACACCCATCCATACATGCCCTGTACATACACATATCCATACATAAATGCATCCAAACATCCACACATACATACATACATACATACATACATACATACATACATACATACATACATGCATCCATGCATCCATACATACAAACATACATACATACCCTGTACATCCATACATCCATGCATCCATACATACATACAACCTGTGAGAATCTGTGTTCTTTCGTTAGATTCTTGTGTTTGTTCTTGTGTTTCCTGCCTTCCTGTGTTTTTTCCTTCACGTGTCAGCTCCTTGCTTCACCTGCTCCCAATCGCCCCAGGTGTTTGGCATTTTGTCTCGTTAGTGTCCCTTTAAGTTCAGCGTCTTTGGTTGTCCATGTATTGTGCTTTCCACAGCCGTCATGCTCTGTTTCCTCTGCGACTCCCTGATCCTATGTTATAAGTTTTGCTGCCACGTCAGCTTTTTTGTTTTATAAAAATACCTCTGTTACTTTATCCTTGAGTTCTCCGTGTCTGTCTGCACCTTAGATTCAACTCAACAACAAGACCAAGATGCCATCCCGCCATGCATCCATCCGTCCATACTCGCTTCTTACTTTCCGGGTTATGGGGGTTAATGGTGCCTATATCCAGCAGTCACTGGGTACACCCTGGACAGGTCGCAAGTCCATCACAGGGACACATACAGAAACAAGACAGTGACGATTTAGAGTTAGCAATTAGCCTAACATGCATGTCTTTGGTCTGTAGGAGGAAACCGGAGTACCCAGAGAAAACCCATGATGAATACATAATAATTAATTTTGATAAGGGTTATATATACATTATACAAAGACCAGTAAGGCTTGCTTATTACATACTTTGAAGTAAAATACTCTGTTATTGCAAATGCATTAGTTACTGAGATGCAAATACACTTGAGGCCAAAATAAATTGCATACTTGATCAAGACAAAGTCGCATCAATGCCAAGTCCCACCTACAAAAGCATCTGTGTTATTTGAATACTTACAACTAGAGTCCAAGAAAGAGTGATGCAGCTTCAGACGACTTTTTATAAGTATTTCTGGGAAAGACATTTAAACAAGAAGTGGCAGATTTATTTATAGTAGCAACATTTGAATAAAATATATTTCAATATGCTGCACCAATTTGCAATATTCATCTAATTTTTAAATCGATTTACAGGTGCTTTTGGTTTGTACTCAAAATATGTCAATAGAAAGTGCCCTGGTGCTGCAGCTCAACGAAAAACCCTCCGAACACTAGTTAACAATTTCAAGGGGGAGATGTTAGACGGTAAGAATAAATAAAATTAAATAAAAAACATCATAGCCAACCTAGACAGCTTGTGTGTCACAAAAGCGATGGCTGGTGATAGGGACGGGCGAGGAGGTGACAGCTCCAAGGAACAAAACCCGCGACGATAAACATCAGACTCAGTGATGCACAATCTATAGGTTGTGATGTTAAACATGACAAGAATGTCCCCACCGAGCCATCGTTGTAGAGCTACCAAAGGGCAAGTTCAGTGAGCACAGAAAAATTATAACCCCTCCACACCTCTTCCCACCACACACAAACACCTAACACATCTCACTGCAGCATCTTCACGCTGCATAGGAATCAGGAATGTGTCGCTGTCTCCAGGCGCCAGGTTTATCTAAAAAAGAAACACCTGATTTTTTTTTTCTCCTTCTCTCTCTCTGGCTCCTCTCATTCCTCGACTCCCCTGTTAAACACGCAACCTTGATTTTGTTTCTGCTGCCCGGAAGGGGTGAATTATTTGCACGATAAACAAGGTGATGTTGTTTCAGTCAGCCGGAGCCAAACTCCCCCTACTGCAGCAGCAGAGAGGCAGATGGGTTTACCTGGCAGGGACGAGGAGCTGAGCTCAGACACAGAAGCTTCACGACGACAGGCTGTACAGTGATATTTATCTGAGGGGAGGGCAAGGGGGAACAAAAAAAAAATCTCTTCACAACAGATTCATGGACTGGGAGCCCCAAACTGCTGGGATTGTTCTCTTTATCTGCAGAGACAATTGCAGCTATAAAAGCACCAGGAGCTGATTTATTGAGCGTTAGCGTGCATAAAGCGAGGATGCAGGTGTTATTAAGCGATCAGAAAATGGTGTTTCTGTTTGCAGGGGTTCGCCGCCGTACGGGGCTCAGGCAGAGATGATGAGCAGCTAACGCCTTTGAGCCCGTCTGTGGTCAGTGGGCTCCAGCTGTTAGGAATGCAGCTGTGCTTGGCCTCTGCACAGGTGAGCCAGTTGAGTCCACAACTCCACTTTACACAGTACGGTGGATTTTCATTTGATCTCGCGGAGGTGGCAGCAAGTCCATATTACAGAAGAGATTTTTTTTTTTTTTTTAACGTATGCTAAATGGCAGCCCCCGTAGAGGGCTTAGCTCAGGTCAGGCCTGGCTAAATTTGATGTGGCAGTGCAGAAAATTCACTTTGAAACTGTACTGCTGGGAGAAAGTGGATTCTGATGAGCATTACTGCTGTTTTGAGACATGTTTGACCATCTGCAAGCTGGTGAGGGAGATCATTGGACAAAAACAACCCAACTCAGACATTTTTTTTCCCCAAATCTTTCTTAGAATAAACAGCTTAAAGGGGTAGTTTAGATCCATTAAAGTGGGGGTTTGTGGAAAGTTAAAGAGCAAATCAAATCGTACCTGTTGCAAATTGCTTTTTGAGCAATCTGAGTTTGGACAATTCTGATCAGACCCATGAGCTAATGACAACCCTGAGCAGGGACAAAGACCCAAGAGGATCTCTGTTCTTGTAAAACCACTCCAATCTTAAGAAGTTCCTAAAGGCTCATGCAAATATTGTTTTCCAAACATTTATAACAGTACATTCACAGAGTTTGATGTTATTTGAAAGCACAAGTGGCAGCAGCAGCTAACTATAGCACTTCTGGTGCAGACTGGGGCCTGCTGGTAAATATATCATCCTATTTCTGCTGGAATAACTAATGAATCCAAAACTGAGTGCAAAGTCTTGGTTTGCATGAACGGCTGTGATATTTTCTAGCTTGGACCTGTTTAAGACAGGGCTAATCCACTTTGCTCTTGGCTTCACAATGACTAGCCATTAGCTTGTTAATCCAGCCAGAATTAAACTGTTTCTACAAACTGAGGCTGTTGAAAGAATCTACATAATCTACTTGAAATGGGATTTTTAGCAGTGGTGGATAAAGTACTCAAACACTGTAAAGCAGAACTCACCTTCACTATTGGTTTCCGCTTTATCTTCCGTTAAAAATAAACCACACTGATAGAAACACATATCAGAATGCTTTGAGTTTATCTTTTATCAATTTTATTTCAGGAGCGGTGTTGAGAGGAAAAAAAGCTTATTGACTGGAAAAGCAATGTTTGGAAACAACTGGGAAGGTCACAAAAAAAGAGGTCCCAATAATTCCTGTAACTGGCCCTTCTCAACAACTCGAATATTTGAAAATCAATGCTCATCTCTGTTATCTACGACAGGTAAGATATTAATTGCTCATAACTTGACTTAATGTTCTGAACTGTCCCTTTAAACAGGCTAGTTGCAACTTGGGTTATGGTGGTGGATCTTCATAACAGACGTTTGCGTTTTCTGGGAAATTCGATGACGCCAGAAACTTTACAGTCATCAGAAATGACCAGACAAAGCAGCTGTGCTCCCAACCTGACCTCTGACCCAGACTGCACATTAAAAACAACTCCATTCACATTCAACACACTGGTTTTATTTTTGACAGGGGCACTGAGAGGATGTGATTCGGCTTCTGGCATGAATCAAAAAAAAAAAACATTCCTAACGTCTTCATGTACTCTAGCGAGATCCCGCTTCTCATATTACTCATGCCTTTGTGTCCTTTTCTGCAGGCGCAGAGGTTTCTCTTCATGTTACCAGCTGGAAATATCCACGACGAGCTTCTCCGCTTACTAAGCTTGCTGGTGCAAAGGCTGTCTGTGTGCAGATTCTGTGGCCGGCTGGCTGCACAGGTAAGCAGAAAATAGCTCTTAGCTCGGTCCTGACCTTGACAAGGATGCCATTCAATCAGCGCGCTCACCGCAGTAAAGGCCCTATCATTGCTCTAATAGACTGGATCTTCCTCCCTGCCCGGATCATAGACAATACGTGGATGGCTTCCTCCGGCTTGACAAGTTAAAGGGGCAATTTATTCAACAAATTAAACAGGGAAAATAAGCAATGATGGGAAAAATACAGGCGCCGCTGTTGGGTAGCAGATATAGATTGAACTTGTGTAACAGTCTGCGCACCTAATTAAATTTTCCCTTTACCGACGTACAGAATTAGATGATGGCAATCGAAAAAACAGACAGCAAGGCTGAACGAGCAGTTCTCATCGCCCAAGCTCAGCATCAGAGACAGGGCGTGTGCGTGGCGTGCATCTGCGCCCCATCATCCAGCTGGAGGCAGACGCAGCATCAAGGAGGAGAGTTTAAAAGCGGTTAGCTGCTTTGTACTTGAGGTGGCAGCGATCTGATCCCGCGTTATCAATTCGCAGCTTAAACAAGTTGTTGCTCAAGGCTGAAAAATAAGGGGGGGGGGGGGAGTAAAGCAGTGACTGGAACCATCATAACTACTGGCTGTTGCTCTGTATCGTGACAAACAACTGAGGAAAAACTAGGGATTTATTGCTCTGATAACCTTCCAGATTCCTTCGAACGGCGCTGTGTGCCAGACAACTCCAACAGAATTATGCATCATTAATCCACGAGCGCTGCCAGCGATAAATAACACTCTGCGTCCCTCTGAAAGAAAAAATAAAGCTGTTATTACTAAACCATGAAGAAGTTGTTTGTATCCCCTCTTCCGGCAGATAATACAACGCTTCAGGAACTGTTAAGTGTACTACAAGTGACAGGGAACAGTATATTAGTGCTCTTGTCGATGTTCTGTTAGACAAAAAATAGGCTTGAGAAAGCACTTAAGGTTTGCAATTTAAACATCTTTGTGTCTTTGTCATACTCTTTGAAACACAAAGGAGACACTAAAGCCGTCAACTACTATTAAATAAACAATCCAGCAAAGACAGGATTGTGGTTGCATTTACTTTGCACAGCAGCAAACAGCAGGTAATGACTTGGACATCTATAATTATGTTTAAAAAAAAAAAGGCTAAAGCACTTGAAAGTGGATAAAAGCAACTTGCAAACTATTTAATCCCAATATTTGATTAAAATTAAAAAATAAAAAAAGAATAGGGGTGGTGGCGCAGAGGTTAGAGAAGGTGGGTCTGTGATCGGAAGATCGCCAGTTCAACTCCCGGTACCGACGACATCAAACCAAGCCATCATGTAAGGCAGGCAGCCTGACCAGGTCCAGATTTGACACCTACGTCTTCCTTTTGTGTTGATGGACCAGAAACCAGGCGAATCCAAAAAGCAGGAACCAGTTATCATAAATCCAATTAATTTATTTTATTTAACGTATTAAATAAAATAAAACTAGTTTTGGGTTTCCTGTGACTTATTTGCAGTATGATAAATGGTAAATATACGCTCCCGATGTTTTGTGGTTCTATTTTTTTGTAAATAATGTTACTTTTTTTTTTTTTTGTGAATAGCGTCTTGAGTTCCTATGACGTCACATCAACTAGTCAACTTTTATCATGCTGAAGTCGACTTTTTAAAAATTTAGTCGTTTAACCCCCTAATGGTGACCCCTGAAGAAGAGGGCAGCCAAAAGAAGAAGAAAATAAATAGATTGAAAATAATATAATCCCAGCATGACTAAAATTAATACTGGGAGTTTTTTATTTATTTATTTTTTTTATGAATACTAATTTTTACTAAAATGATGGAAGATTGCCAGTTCAACTCCTGGTACCGATAACATTAAAACGTGGGTGGGAAAAGTGAAACACCCACACCTGACTCCACCCTCATTAGTCCCACTCTGGGTCCTTGATCAACCCCCATCATCTGCTCCCTCTAGATAGCAGATCTCTGCTCCACACAGAGGGCTGTGGTAGCTCGGTGGTCTGTGGTTGCATCAGGAAGGAAATCTGGTGTAAAAATAATGGCCAAGTCTTCATGCGACAGTTCGCTGTGGCGACCCCTGAAGAAGAGAGCAGCTGAAAGAAAGAAAAAATTGGCTGCAAAAATTTGCTAAAAATGTCCAATAAGGACATGTTTATTAAGTTGTTGTGGTGACGCTTCAATTCCCGTGGCTCTGGAAGTTAAAAGTTCTCCCATTCTTATTGGGTTCCAGCGGCTCAGCAGTTTTATGTCTTCATTTCACAACACAGCCAGTGTTTTTCAGAGAAAGACAAGTTTGAACGAGGCAGGACGGTTATCATTCCAGGCTCTTTGTGCGACTTTTAGCCGCTGAATGAAGTCAGATGTGTTCCTGAGCCAACGCAGCACTTCCCGTCACACACTATTAAAAATGCAGACAGTTAACAATCACGCCCAGTTTAGTTTCATTTGAGTTTTGTTTTTCTGCATGCAGAAATTTCTCAAAGCTTCAAAGCTATTTTGTACCAAGTATTAAGATGTTTTGGGATTAAACAAAAAAATTATGAAAAAAAAAAGACTTTTGCCCGTTTTTTGGTTTTAAGGGGTGAAAACTTTGTGTTAACTTAGAAAAGATTACATTTCTTGTTTTATACTCAAAGTTAAAACTTTTTGCTATTTTTACAATGCATTTTATTGCAAATGTCCTTGTTTTGATCTTTAAAACCAACTTTGTAACGTGATTTATTTAGTTTAACTGCTATAAAGATGACGAGTTTTAAGATTCTAAATTTTACTGTATAATCTTTTTTAATGTTTTTAATAAAAGTATCACATATGCAGATTATACGACTGTCAATAAACTATTAAATAGTAACATATTCTATAGCAATGGCTTGGACAAGCAAAGATCTTGGTTTAAGTTTGACCTTGAGGTGGGACCTTGACCTTAAAGCTTTGATGAAATTGTACGCAACACTCCAGCTAGTGTTGATGTGTATGTGTATGAAGTTCCTTTAAATTATCTTGTGCAGATTAGATGTTATCGGCAGGAGAATAGAAAAATGACTAACATACAACGGAAACTATGCAATAACACGTTAGTCTTTCAACAGGTGTATAATAAAAAAACAGCTGCTTGGATCAAATTGAAAACTACATTATCATGTAATATAATTCAAATAAAAATAATTTACCGTACTTTTCAGACTATAAGGCGCACTTAAAATCTTAATTTTCTCAAAAATCAACAGTGAGCCTTATAATCCAGTGTGCCTTATATATTAATTCTGGTTGTGCTTATTGACCTCGAATCAATTTTATGTGGTACAGGGCGCTCAAAAATTGTCAAAATGTTTTAGTTTTGCTTAATGCACCTTATAATCCAGTGCGCCATATAGTCCAAAAAATACGGTAAACATAAATATGGAGTGGTGTGGTAGCTCAGCTGGTAGAGCTGTTGCCTCTCAGTGAGAATGTTGCCAGCTCAAATCCCGGGCGGGCGGTTATTCTGGGTGGACTTTGCATGTTCTCTTCGTGCATGTGTGAGTTTTCTCCGGGTACTCCGGTTTCCTCCCACAGATCACAAACATGCATGTTAGCCCGATTGGTATCTCTAAATTGTCCCTAGGTGTGAGTGAGAGAGTGAATGGTTGTTTGTCTCGTTTATCTCTATCTGTCCCTGTGATGGACTGGAGACCTGTCCAGGACGTCCCCTGCCTCTCACACAGTGATGGCTGGATATAAGCACCAGTGACCGCCGCAACCCGAAAAGGAAGAAGCGGGTAAGGATAATGGATGGATGGATGAAAGTATAAATAAGCAAAAATGTGGCTTTATTTACATTGTACATGACTGTTGTGAAAATGGAGTTATTCATTTTAGTTCCACATTGCTTCCCACAAAGGGCAGCATATTTCAACCATCTGATAATTTCTCAAGACTCGGCCCTGAATCGGGTCCAACAAACACAGTAACACTATATCCCTACAGGTGTAGACTCTTGGTTGTTAAGCAGTGCGAAAAGAAACTTGAAGGAACTCTGATACAGAGATGTTTCCAGCACCAGATGCTGAAGGGCCCTCTCTCTGTTGAGAACCTGGGCGAAGATCACTTACTTTCCTATTGAGAGTTGGAACATAAATTCAAACCCTGCTATAAATCAAATATAAATTTTCAGCTCCCCTCACTTTCCCCGAGAGCGGCTGCAATAACAATGTCATCCGACTCTGCCTGGTTACCATTATTGCTCTGGATTTCATCCATGCTAATAATCTGGCACTGTATTCTGAGCGTTTTACAAAGCCCACAGAAAAGGAGGGGAAATATTACTGACCTATTTAATGCTTTGCAGACCGAGCAAGGAAACCTTGCACTGTAGGAGATTCTCTTTACATACAGAACATTTCTTAACTTTTAAAATAGATTACTTTTACACAAAGTAACACCCTGCATAGCAGTAACTTCATTATAAAACCTTCACAAGCCAGTTTTAGGAGCCAGGAAGGAGGATAATGCATTCAAAGTAAATCTAACCTGTGCAAAAGATGTTGAAATGTTCTGTTTAGATATTGATCTGTGTGCCAAAAAAAAAACTGAATTTGATCTCTTTTAGTCTATTTTCTGTTGAAATCACAGTCACCTATTAATCCAAACTAAGTGTGGGCCAAAACTGACTCACCTAATTTCAATCTCATAAAGAGAATTTACTGGAATGGCCACATATCACAGACGGGCAATTTTCATAACCCAAATAAATACAGCTAAGTATCAGAATCCCATACACGTATTAATGTTAGACAGTTTAAACAGACATTTAAACCCCAATGTGAAACTCAGCTTGCAGGTTTTGTTTCAAGGGTCTATGGAGGAAGTCATTCTTTGCAGCATACTTAACTTTTTAAGCAATAATGAACTAGTTTTTAGTAATATTTTTGGTCATGTTGGCTTTTAGGGGAAAAAAGAGTTTTTAATTAAAAGGCGTTCAAAGTCTGTATTGAAAGAAAGCTTTTTTGGAATAATCAAGGTCAAATTACAATGCAGCTGCATGAGTACCTGCTCAGAGCCAGTAGGTGAAGGATGACTCGAAGTTCAATAAATTTAGTTTAAAACATCTGCTGGAAGACTAAACAAGCACTAAATTTATGTCACTGGTTGTTCTCATAACAATAAATACTAAGTATGTCCTCTTTCTGATGTCAGTATTTGTTAAAATTTATTATTTCATTAAAAAAAAAAGTTACGGGCTAACGCTACAAATGCTAACTTCAATATTGTCATATACAGTATAAAGATCAAGATAGCCATCTTTGTGGGTCAGGATGTATAAAATATAGATTTGTGGTTGGATCCCGTGTAGCTCAGAAGTCAGTATTTGTGAGTTGCATCAGGAAAAAGTAAACTGATCTGATGTGGAAGGTCACCAGCGCAAACGTAAAATCCAACATGGCTGCCTTGTTTATACAGATCCACAATGGTTGAATCAATAAACTACTGTAATTATTCTTTCGGTTTGTAGTTCATTAAATCACACATTACTGTACAATGTGTGTCAATATAAATGTGTCTAAAGTGTAAAAATACATGAAATGTAGCTAAATAGTTACCGTATTTTCCGGCATATAAGTCACAGGTTTTTTTTTTTTGGCATAGATTTGTCAGTCCTGTGATTTATACGCCGAAGTGACTTCTATACATTTTTTTTTCATATTCATTACCGACACTTTAAATATCTAAGAACTGCAAGAGCAAGTCCTCCAGTGAGCATTCGCTTCACTCAGCTGGTGCAGGCGGCAGAACGCTGGAGAGCTAGCAGCTCTGGCTGTGATGGATGGATGGCACTATGCCACCCAGGCGAAATGAAGCTGTTCTGACCATTAAATAAATGCATAATAAATGTGACGGGTCAGCAGTGATGCATAATAAAGTAACTTATACACCGAAGAGACTTATATATGTTTTCTCCCTCTTCATGATGCTTTTTTTGACTGATGCGACTTATACTCCGGAGCAGCTTATACACCTGAAAATACGGTAAGTTAGTTATGCTAATAGTGGCTAACCTGGTCGATTAGCATAACAGCTACAATCACAGGTTTCTGATGCGCAGTTGGAATATGATTGTCAGGTGAGACAAAATTCTGAGTTCTGAATCTCACAATCTGATAGAGCTCAGGGTACATGTTGGGGATGACTCTCAGCTACCACCACAACAAATTTTAGCTCAAAATTTGTAAAAAAGAAAAAAATCAAATGAGTTACTGCCATGTTTGTGTAGTTGTGGGTAGCTATTTTAAATTAGGTTGTCTTCAAAAGTTAACCACTGTCATCCAGAGATTAGGTTCTAGTTGTTTCATTAGAATTTGTCCAGTGGCTTATGTGACATTTCGCTAACAGACGAATATGTACGGCAAATTACATTATCACCTGACTTTTATGGCTGCAGGCGATAGAAATAATAAAAATCCAAAGAAAAGGGACAACTAATTGCTTTTCCGTGCACAAACTTATCAAGCTCAGACACAGCAGTAAACTGCAGGGCCTAGCTCCCTGAAAAGTCTTACTCAAACACAAATAAATAGAGCATTTGTCTATTGAGTTTTTCCTACAGCAGGACGGTGTGAGACTAATTCCAAATTAAACAACAGCAGCTCAGCTCAGCAGTGCAACGCCGCGACTCATTGATGAGTTTATGAGACAACAACGAAGGCACAGCAAAGACACAGAGGAGCAAGTTATACAAAGCTTTACATCACACATGCGGTGGATAAAAGAAAAATCTTTCAGCCACGTACCAGCTGGGAACAAAACTACCTGCAGTATTAAAGCTAAACAAGGCAGCTTGCATTCCCTGATGAGAACGTCCTGGCTATGATGCAGAGCTGAACGTCAGCATGACATGAGGATGGAGGCAGGGGGTGGAAAAGTGCCGATAAACTACAATTTACCTGTAATACCAGTTGATAAAAGCCCCTAATGGAAAATGGTCACTAAAAACAGTTTGGTGATGTTCATCAACATCTGTACCGAGTCTTTATCCTGATATTTTCTTGAACTGCTGCACAGCAACTAAGTCTAAGGCCCAGTTTGCCCAATTTACACAACTTCATTTTTTAATTAAAACCATAGCATTTCTGCTGTGTTTTGCCCGTTATCTAAGCAATAACAGCCACCGTTTTTCCTGACCCTGGGGCTTTTTGAATCCATGTATCCGCGTGCAGGTTTTTGGAAATGTGTGACATCAGCGTGAAATTGCCCAATAAAAAGAGCTGCTGTCAAGTGTTATTCTGTGCTTGAGTGAGTAGATGAATGACAGTAACAGTGGCGGATAGCAGAGTGCTGTTTGTGCTGCTCCCATATTTCAACAATGTAGAAGCATCCCAGCCTTATCCTCAGTCCAAAACGAAGGTTCGTTAGTCACCATTTTGGATGTAACTTTTCATGCTCAAGTGTCTACGAGCATGAACTTCAAAAAAAAAAAAAAAAAAAAAATCACAGTGCCAGCTAGTGATCTGGCACAGAAACTACAGCAGATTCAATGAACATAGCATGTGCGCATGAAACTTTTCCACCGCCAACATCAGAAAAACTAATTTTTACAGGAACTGTTCATGTGTGAACAGGACCTGATACAAACTATGGATTACAAGTCACAGTGTGGGTGTGCTTCGCCTTCTCTTTGCTTGAATGCTGGTTCTGATTGGTTTTGGACCCATGTAGTCATTGAATAATGTGCTGTATCAATCAGAGAAGAGCAAATCACACTGGACACTGAATAGAAAGAGGAATTGAGAGATCATGTTCTCTACACAGGTGATGGCTTCCGGTGGATTTTTACAGTGATTTTAACATTGAGATCTGTAAAGTCACTACATCATTTCTTATTATATATGTCTTTATTTCTCTAATATTATGTCTGTTAGGTAAATACCATACCATAACATAGCATACCATATACCATACTATAACATACCATACCATACCATATGCCATGCCATACCATACCATACCATGTACCATACCATATACGATACACACCATATATCATACCATACCATACCATACTATATCATACCATACCATACACACCATATACCATACCATACCATATACCTTACCATATCATATACAATACACACCATATATCATACCATACCATAAAATACTATACCATATAACATACACACTATATACCCTACCATACCATACCACGCTATACCATACCATATACCATACCATGCCACACACCATAACTTACCATACCACACCATATACCATACCATACATATATACATAAATAGGCTTATCAAGTGACTTACATGGCTATGAACCACATTAGTGTCAAAATAATTTGAACTGTAAAAATTAACATAAATTTGAGATTTAGAGGATAATGCAGACGTAAAAAGGCATGGCATATTTTGACTGGTTAGTAGTTTTTAAGTTTTTGTCCCCCCCCCCCCCCAGAAGATTGTTATTTCAACCTTAGCATGTGCTGTCATGACAAAGTTACACCACTTATCAAAAATGAATAATAATTTAAAAAAAAAAAAAAAGAAAAAAAGGGAATTTCTTTTGACGAAAAGTCATTATTAATAAGTGTTAATGATGGGAAAACCCCAGCAGGCTTCTCTTTAAAGGTTGTCAAAGCAATAGCCATCATCTGCCAGCCACAGGAATCCAGAAACACCAAAGCAGCACTCTTTGACTGGCGTTAGGAAGTTACACCCACTTTGTAATAATATGTTTCTGCCTGGTGAGTTGCCAAATGGGTCGTTGCCTGAGCAGACAGGACAGGCTGATCAAATCATTTTGTGAAGAAAAAATACATTAGGCCAAAGAAAACTGTAATTATTTGTTTAAGGCTAAGGTTTGGTCACTTTAAAATTCACAACTGCAAATGAAATTTAACATACAGAACAAATTTACTAATGTGATTCCACTCAATGTCATTCTGATGATAAGGCTTTAAATACAGCAATCAGACTTTTAATTATAACATTTATGTCCATATTTATTAAACCTTTTGATGCATTCTTAGTGGAGCTAATATTTAATATATGTCTATTTCAAATGAATAATCTCCTATTCTGAAACAATTCAGCAGAAAGACACACGGCGTTGTGGATACAGTGATTTGATTAAATAAGCCAGAGTCAAAGTTTCAGGAGAAATTAACTGAAGTCACTGCAGTCGTACATCTTCCATGACTCCACCACACCTGCTCAGGTCCATCTGTAATAATCTGCTGTCTCCGCTCCGCAGGTGCATGCAGGTATTTATTCAAGACCCACTTACCACAAATACACACTCTCTAGTAGCTCTGTTTTCTTGTCTGATACCAACAAAAGGCCTCTCCTTCCCAAAGCACTGAGCTTTGATGATACATTTGCTTTCCATTGATCAATTTCTGGAAAACAGCAATTACCCCATGACACAGGAAGCCAGAGGAAATCTATAAGTCAGAGATCTTGTAGATGCTCAATAGTCAGTCCTGTCAGTTCATGTCTGCCTGAACGCCAAACCTCAACAGTATGAATAACATCAGTCAATAACAGCCATGTTGCGGGGCAATAAGAATTTAGGTGGTCAACAAACAAGAGCCTTTTGAGACTGGATGCATTTGCCAATGCTTAAAAAATGTATAGAGAACCACAAAAATGTGCAGGAACATGTCAAATTAACTAAATAGCAACTAAACCTTTAAGACTAATTGGTCTTAATTCCACTTCAACTAGTGGTTTGCCTGTCGTTTATTTATATCACTCTAAACTGAAGTCATTCAAAAATACCGTCTCCAACCGGGAAGATATTAACAGTTCATAAACTATCCATAGAACCCTACTTTGAACTGAGGTTTTAGTTTTCAGTCAGATTTTGATTGATTGATTCCTGGAATGAAACTTACTGAAGTCAGAATAACAAATGCATCAGGGTTAATACAAATCTTTAAATAAACCACATGCCATAAGGAACTAATCTCACGAGTTACAGTCGTCCTAATTTTTTGACACACCACAATAACAAGTCCTGCATCAGTGACATCACCAGCAGAGAACATGGGGGTAAAGTCTCGTGGCGTCTGCTCCAGATGTTGAGGCACTTCTAGAGAAGTTTATTGAACACGATACCCGGTCTTTTGAAATCCCCAAGCCTGATCAAAAGTCCACATGTGGCTGGAGGAGAACAGGCTGAAAAAACATCCAATCATGGTTCTACACTGAAATATCATGAAAAAGCTTTTATCAGCTCTTGTGTGAATGTTTATGAAGCATTCACACTATTGTGATCCATTTTTCTTCTGTATGTTTTTCAGCACCTTTCTCATTCCACAA
>JARVGQ010000610.1:20253340-20268939 GCA_031762355.1 Hypsolebias martinsi | reverse complement strand
ATAAATTATATATATATATATATATATATATATATATATATATATATATATATATATATATATCAGTCTCTTGAAGAAAAAACAAAACAAAACTTTGTCTTTGAAAAGTTAACGTAGGATACTTTTAAGTATTAATTTCTGTATTCGATTCAGGTGTGGGGGGCCCAGATGGATCCGGCTCGAAGGACCAAACTGTTAAGAGGAAAACGCTCGAAATGAGGTTTACTCAAATGAACCACACTCACACATGGCAATTTTATTTGCAAGGACAGATGCTGTAACAGCTCACATCTATATGCATTAATCACATACACCCGAAGCCCAATCACAATCATCTGCAAATGCTGTATTGTCTGCTCGTTTTTTTATATCCTTATGAGCTCGACAAGGTTTCAGTGAGTGTCGTCGAAGCCACCTGTAGTCTCACATGGCACTTCTGGCCTTCACAGATACAGTCCACGGGTAGGATAAGAAAAAAGTTTAGAGTGACAACTTGGTTGTTTGTTTTAAGGGAAAGAACACTAGTACTATAATAATGCATCCATAACTCCATAAATTCTGACCAAAATCCTCTGACAGTGGGTGTCACAGCCCTGAATGCTCCAATGACCTTTGACACCAATGGACCACTGCGTCTTCGGAGCATCTCTGTAGGAGCCATTTGTCTTGTTTATCTGTGTTTATCTCCACTAGGGGGTGCATTTCATTTTGTGTACTGAATATGTCAGAAGAAGAAGGTGGTTACGTAAGGGAGGGTGTGATTCTGTTCAGGTGTTGCTAATGAGAAGAGGAAAACAGGTTTCTACTGTGCTTAGTTTAGAGTTAGTGCATATTTATTTGTTTGGAAATGGCAATGCAAATGACATTGTGAAGGAAATACATGATTTTACTGAATACTGTATGGAAATCAAAATGGAGATCTGCTTAATCTTGATTGAGTGCATGCAAAACCAAACACTACCAGGAACAACAGCAACCAGTAGCCTAAAATACAGGTAGTCCTCGGGTCACGACGGTCTCGAGTTACGACGTTTCGTAGTTATGACGGCATCTCCCTTATTCATGTTACGCGGTTACGTTCGGTTTTACGTCAGTTTTATGTCGGTTTTACAATGGTTTTATGACGTGAATCATAATACGGCGGCGCAAGAATACAGTTACGCAGTGCAGCGGCAGAGGAATACGTACTGTACGGAGGAGGACCGCGTCACTAGCATCCCAGCAGGCCATTAGCCCTTCATTAGCCCTTCATTATGCTCCCAAAACGCAAGGAGGACTCTTCTGATGGCAGTGCATTGAGAAAAAGGAATGCCATCACCATGGATTTACGTCAAAAGTCGGTTTACGCGCTTGGTAAAACAGGTACGTCATATGTATTTATGTACGTTCCGACTTACGTCAAATTCGGTTTACGACGCTGCATGAGAACGGATCTCCGTTGTAAGTCGAGGACTACCTGTAGTGTCGGATCGTATCGATACACAATGGGATTAATACTTAAGCTTCAGTTTGTGAGAGGCAAGGTTAAATACAATGTGGGGGGAAAAAAAAACTATCATGTCAGACAATAATTCCATCAATTCTGACTGCTCACCTTCAGAATCGCATGCTTACATGCGTTGCATCCATACATCCTTAAACTCAGCGTGATATGCGTGACGTCACATTTTCTTCTGTGCACGTCGGTCACTTCAGAACTCTAAACACGCTGTACATTCACACTGGAGTACGATGGAGGTGGCGTTTTAATGATGATGTGAACAATCATGCGGGGAAAAAACGGACCTGAGCAAAAAAATCAGAAGTGAGCATAAGGACCTGCAATATGAAAGTAGCCTTAGTCTTGAACTCTGGCGTGAACTGTGTCGAGTAGTGTGCATGCATTAATAGAGAAGTGTAGCAAAAGATGTAAAAAAGTGCCATCTTTCAACATATATGTTCACACTTGGTCAGAAATTCTGCTCCAGATAAGTCCATGTGCAGCACGCATCACATACAGGAAAAAGAGGAAAAAGTTCATGAAGCTGCAACTCCCTGGCTACACAACAAATTGCATGCCATAAATTTTATTTGACAGGTGCACACTGTAACTCTGCAGACATAAGACAGCCAGATGACAGCCAGCACAAGGGCTAATGGTGACAGGGGAGAACATGCCATTCTGCATGGATTTATGAGAGGCCATCCATCAGTGGAACCAACTGGCATCAAACATGGATAGGACACGTTTAAACGTGGCTTTAGAAGGTTACGTGTGACAAGAAAACACGCAGAAAGGGCGCAGAGATAAGCAATTTGACGCAACCAGCAAAAGACGGTTTTCACTCCATTGCTGTTTTTAATTGAAAAGTGATGCTTTGATGGAGAGCTCCCATTTCTCTGGAGGTCCCCACAGGTAATTACAGAATGTGGGAGCTTTAAACTAACTAAGAGTTATTTCTGAGACGTCACATTCCTGACTGAAAATAATAAACTACAGGAACAGCGTGTTTTTACTCAAAGATATTGGAGTTTTTCCACCAGTTGGCTTCAGGACGATGGTTAGCCACATACAGTAAATTGAGTTTCTTGTTCTCACTTTCTCCTCACGCGCACTGAACAAACACTTCCACAGATGTACAGTCCTTCCACTTGCTGGACAGAAATAAATGGAGACCCCTGGAGTTCCTTTTGGCCCTGGCCGTAGCAGTGTATACCAGAACCGACAGCTCTGATCACTCCAGAGAAAGCAAAAGCTGCTCAGGGATCGCTTTACAATTCCCAGGGGCTCGGATAACCTGATCTTGAACTGATCCCGAGCGCTGATCCTTTTGGTATTGGGTTAGGAACGTGTGAAGGGGCCTGTTGAATGAGCTCGCTGGATATCAACATCCTCACTCTGTGCTGCTCCGGTACGGCAGATTGTATAACTTGATTAGTCTCAGCCCAAGTGTTAGAGTACCCAACGCCAGGCCCTCCAGACACCGGTATCAGTGTGTCCGAGGGAAAAGTGTTCTCCCGAGTCTCAAGGTGGAGCCCATTACCTTGAGTGAGTGCACTGTAAGTTAATAGGATTTGCTCGCGATCAAGAGACCGAGCTATTTCCTGAGGCTGTTACAGGCCATAGCACAAAAATAAATGTTCCTTTATTCAACACTATTAAAAGCCCCCTCCACAAAAAAAAAAAAAAAAAAAAAAACTCCCCACCATCAACCACTTTGACCCAACCCCTACTTTTTCTCCAGGTTGGAATATCTCTTTTTGCAGCAGCAGGTTGTACCTTCCCCATTTTTCTCGTTTTTTTTTTTTTTTTTTTCCCTCCTTCCAGCCTGTAAAAATAAAAGGTCGGCACTTTTTGTCTAAAGCAGCCATTTGTTCAGGTGAAGATGAAACTTGCATTGTAAGCAGAGCCTTGTCTGCATTTGGACAGGGGCAGAGGGGATTCCAGATTAATCACAGGACTATACACCAAGCGGATATTCATTGTGGAGTAATTGCTAAGGGGCTTTATGTAATGTATTCTCCCCATGAGGTAAAACCTTGTAGCAGTGAAGAAGGATAATAGAGTAAGAGGATCATATAAAAATGTTTGCTGCTCCAACCTTTCACTCAGAGCTTAACCCTGACCTCAGATAGTAATTACAGAGATACAAAGTTAATTACCCACTGATCTGAGGAAGAGGATCCATCCCGTTCCACCGCAGAGGTCAACCGAGTTCAAGAACCTCCTTCGGTGGAGCAAGAGTTCAAAAACTTGTATAATTTAGCAACAAGCGCTAACTTAAAAATAACCAATTAAGTTCCCAAAATCCAAATGTATCGCCGTTAAATATGTGTTTAAACAAAAGAAATAAAGATTTTGTTTGAATTATGACCCCAACGGCAGAATATTGTGATATCTCTGAATCAAGAAGTTGCTGGAAAGGTTTTCTTAAGGCATGCATTCATCATCAGCTGCTGGCATGAACGACAAGATCGAACAGATTTTGATGAAAGTATAAAAAAGTATTCATTTGATGTACAACTGATAAGCTTTTGAAGTGAATTCAAGATGGCTTCCACAGCTAGAGAGTCAACCTCGACACATACGTCAATCTGCTTTTATTTGATATGATCTTGAATATATGTGGATTAAAACATTGTTACCGCTTACAAAATATTGAAGGAACTACACAAAAATACCACGTCATATTCCTTATTGATTGAAAATATACACATTTGTGTCAAAAGACTGTGAACAGACTAGCATTAATTAATTAATTTGTACATGATATAAAATAATTTTTTAAGAAAAATCAAGTGTCTATAATCAAGAATCAGACATGAATACGATCATAGATGGTTTTAGATCAACTCACAAAAATTATTCTAACTTTTAAATAACAAATGATCTGCCTCATAAAGTCCATTCATCCATTCATCCATCAATCCACCCATCCATCCATCAATCATCCATCCATGCATCCATCCTTTCATCCATCCATCCATCTATCCATACAGCCATCCATCATCTATACATCCATCCTTCCATCCATCTACCAATCCATCCATCCAACTATCTGTCCATCCATCCATTCATCCATTCATTCATGCATCCATCCATTCCATCGATCCATCCATTTGTCCATCCATCATGCATCCATCTATTCCATCAATCCATCCATTTGTCCATCCATCATGCATCCATCCATTCCATCAATCCACCCATCCAGCAATCCATTCATCCATGCATCCATTCATGCATCCATCCATCTGTCTGTCTACCCATCCATCATTCATCCATCCATCCATCCATCCATCATCCATCTAACCACCCATCATCTGTCCATCCATCCATCCATGCATGCATGCATCCTTCCATCTATCCAGCCATGCATCCAACAATCGCTTATCTCCAGCAGTCATTGAATAAGATGCAGGGGACATATCTAAAGAGATGTTTTTGTATAACTTTTTGAAATTGAAAAAAAAAATTTTTTTTTACTTTAGTTTTAACACTAATAATGTTTTAGGTCATAGAAACAGTACACCCCCCAAAAAGACAAAACACTATAAACAACGCGTAAAGAAGATGAATGTATCCACGTTAACTAAAAGGCTAACTGTTTTCTAAAGCAATGAAAGTATTTGGAACAAATATTTACTGAAAACAATTTAAAACTAATATAATTAGCTTCTAATCAAGCTGGAGAGTTACTACACTATAATATACTTGTTTCTTGTTGTATTTTTTTAGTTAGTAAATTTCAATCAAACCTAATTTAATTAGTGCTTAATTGTGGCAGCAATTTATAATAATACTGTGGGAGCACTTTCATTCAAGATTCTAGCTGAGATTTTACAAAACAATTGTTTTATTTTAAATAATTGTAAATTAGTTTGCATTTTGGAATAATTGATCATTATGTGAAAATGAAAAGATATAGAATTAAAAAGTTTTTTGAAACTAAACCTCTGAACACTATTTATTTATTTTTTTCAATATATTCCAGTGCAGATAGAAACTTGTACCCTGTGTGGTGCAAAACATGTCACACCTTAACATTTAACAACCTGCGTAAGAAAAAAAGTACATTAGTCTGTATAATAACTCTCTGTGAGTTAAAAAAAACAGACACATTTTCTTAGGATTTAGTTTAAAACCTTGGGATTGAACAGAACTGATGTATTTCACAGCAGATCTAAGCACAGCTCACTCAGGAAACCTGAATGTCTTCAGTGAGTCAAACAGTTAAGTTGAGCCGCTGCTGCCATAAACCCGGTGGGAGAGCTTGGAATAATCTAGGCGATGTTAATGATGCAATTTATATGTGAGGGGACCGGTGTTTGGCAGGCTCTTTCCGTCTGAGCGGGCTGCGCAACCCAGCGAGCTCCCAACACCCCCTGCTAGATGGAGGGGGTGGAGTAGGAGGAGGATGTCAGAGCCCATGTGAAAAGAGGGAGCGAGCGAATCACTGATAAGAGCCATTACTATTAGTGTCTGTCTGTCACCTGCTGTGCGTCATCCAGCCTTCCCTCTCTCCGCATGCTCCCCCATCCCCGTCGCTCCATCCCCATCCGTTTTCCTGAGGCGCATCGCTGCAAATTTGCACTCACCTACACACTTTCCATCCTCTCAAAGAGCGACTTGGTTGGCACCGAAAACTGAGCCAAGTCGAACTCTGAAAACTCCTGCGAGCTTTGTTTCAAAACAGTTGTGAATTAGTGAAGGGGCAGACATCTGCCAGCATTTAGCCGATAAAAACAAAACAGAAATAGATGAAAGCGAATTGGCAGGAGGAGGACAAAATATTCTACACAACTTTTCATTTTGTCTGGGCCAACACCGAGCCTAATTTGGTATTTCATTTATTACTTGGCCGCGGCTCTGCAGCTCCTTAAACTTGTGAACTCGGGAGAAATGAACAGTAATTGCAGGCTGTTCTTTATTTTCTTAAAACCTTTTTAACCAAAATATTTAAAGCTGTTTTTCTCAGTTGCTACGCAACACTTCAACCGCAAGAGTGGGAGCACGCTGAGAATGTGCCAAATAAATAGCACTGCCACAGGCATTCTGCGGGGAAATATGAGGAAGGGGCATCATTCAAGACATTTATGAAAACGTAGAGCCGTTGTGTGAAACGCACGATCATTCTTTCATTCACCAGTTGCTTGACCTGTGTCAACAAGTGACGCCAACAAATGGCTCGCTTAATGAAGCATTGTTTACAGACTGCAATGTACTCAGTCATTTGAGCACGTCTCTTGATATTTTTAAAGGACAGCATATTAAATGTCCCGTGCAAAACTCGTTGCTAGAACGATGGCCTGCCACTAGGGGTTGAACGAGTACATAATTTTTTAACTTGACATTAACATAATAAAACTCAAGTAGAACTCGAGTATTCGATGATGTCATAGGGTTTTAAAATGCAAAAATAAATAAATAAATAAAAACGCAAAAAAAACACGTCATTTTAATATTTACCCAAAAAAAAAAGACCAACAAAACATTGGGAGTGCATATTATGCTCCTACCATTCATCATACTGCAGATAAATCACAGGAAATTATTATTAAACTACAAAAGTGAAAGAAACTGCAGCATGTGAAAAACGAAACAAACAGTGGGGCAGTCAACCACCCCGCACCTGCAGCAGTGCATGCAACACCGCCCCCTATGGTCACAATATACTGTAGCGGTTACGGGGAGTGTGTTATGTCTTTCCCATAATGCTTAGTGGTATGTTAGTGTTCCAGCCGCACCATGAGTGAGATGGGCATCTGTGATATACAGGTGCCTCTTGCGTGTTCTAAGAGTTTGGTTGTTTCTTGTTGTTCTGCTCAGAGCATCTTCATTAGACTTAACCAGCACAAGGTTATGATACGGTGGTCAAATAAACTTCACAGCGTGCTCTAAATAGGGGAGTATATTAACAGGAAGTATATTTCTGTAACTGACATGATGACATCACTAAGACGTGATGACATCACTATGAAAACTCGATGTGAAATTAAAAAAAACTCGATAGAGGTCTTAGGAATCGATGCGTCGATTACTCGGGTAGTCTGTTAAAGCCCTACCTGCCACAATAAACAATAAATCAATTAATCGCATGATAAATGAAAATTATCAACATCGTTTTAATTTATCGGCTTTATCGTTTCTTCGTGTCTCTCTCTTTCTACTGAAGACACTGGATGACAAAAGGATCAACCCCGGTGCTCTTCGCTGACCCCTCCCTTTCCCTTTAAAATCCATTTTCACCGTCCAAAATCTCGTGTTTGGATCGTTAAAAGCAGCTAAGCTACGAGCTAAGCTAACAGGCCGACCTTGGGAAAAAGCTTCCGTCTTGACAAAGCTCCAAAATTCACGGTTCAAACCCGTGCGTTCATATAAAAAAGTTGTTTTTCTCTGCAAAAAGAAGCTGAGAACTTGTTTACTGATTTTTTAAATTAAAAACTTTGTGCGAAAAATGCTATGCTAAAGAGTTCAAACCACACTTAGCATCCGCCATTTTGAGAACCGAAAAAATAAAAAGGACAGACCGTGTGACGTCAAGGGGCCTCCCTCCTATTCTTCTTAAAGAGACACGCTGCTCACTCCCTCACTATCCATCCTTTGGTTCAAACAGTCTTATACTGCCATCTGGTGGTCAAAACAGGTACTACACTCACAAATTAACCAATAGTTCCTAAATTTGACAATAATTACTAATTATTCTCAAATTTCAAACAACATTAGTGTTAATCGCAATAATTTCTGAAACAATCAATCGCCCAACAAAATTTGTTACTGTGACAGGTCTACTAGAACGTGACAGGAGAATGCTGCCGTCTGCTTCACAAGTCGTGTCACTCGGAGCTCACCTGGAGCATGGGCAGCTCCACAAGAGACAAGCAAAGTAAGCTTTTCTTCCCGAGCCTGGAATCCAGGACTTAAAGCGAGGACACGTTACAGAAGATATCACATTCGATTCCAGCGCCAGCCTCTGAGGTTAGATGATACACATTCAGTGCGTCTGTCTCTCGAGCCCTCAATGTTAATCAACACTCTTTTCAATGCATACTTATGAGTTGCGATCTACTCCCCATGACTTCCCTTTCGCAGCTTGAATTAAGTTGCAAATTTGATGGCAGATTAACTTCAACAGGGGGTGCTGATATGTCACCTTTAAGGGAAACTGTGCCAACTGTTGCTGGTGCAACAAAAATATCCTTCAAGTGACGGGAAAATTAAATCAAACCTATTGGTGTCGAAGAAACGTTTAACGAAACAGGGAAAAGAGCCACCGGATCCTGCCTTCTGATGACAAAAACCCGGCACAATCGCTCAGTCAACCTTCATCACCGCAATCGCGGATTAAACGAACACTGGTATTAGCTGTGACATACAGTCACAATACAGTTGAAGTGGGAGGAACGCGTGCTCAGACAAGTGTGCGTACAAGTGTGTGAAAGGGGAGGTGAACGTGGAACCAACTGAGATCTCCGCACTTCATCACTGAGTAAATGGCACCGCAGACACGGGCTGCGACTTCACAGCTGCTTCATGGCGGGTGACATTGAAGCCCACGCTTGAACACATCGCTCATCAAAGCGAATGAGGCGTTCGTCGCTTCTTGCGCCGAGGAAAAAAAACAATGTCAGCCCCTCTCAAGTGCGCACTTGCGCACCTGGAATGCTGAGTGAGCAGAGATGAGAATAAAAAGAGGATGGCGAGAAAAAAAAAAAATATCCATTTGGATTTGTGCATCTTTCTCGAGAAGCTTAACAGACTGTGACCTTTCCCTGCTTCGTAATGGGAAGGAAACAACAAGAGCTCAGTTCCATAAAACAGCTCAGAGTGGAAGCCAGAAGGGGTTCTGCAATTAACCTGTCTTAAAACAAACAAGAGGGGTTTTGCTTTATCAACAGGTAAGAGGGCTGATTGAGCGGTTTGATTTCTGTGGCGTGAAACTCGAAGGCCCAACAGGGTTCAGGTTTTAATCGATCATTAGAGTGCTGCGATCTATGCATGCGCAAACTCACTTAATTCAATCAAAAACCGCAGAAACTCAAGAATGAGCACGTATCAAATGTCTCAAAAGCACGACCTCCATCCCCCCAGTCTTTACAGACAAAGAGCATTTGTTCCAATGTTGATCATTAAGTGTGGGAGAAGAAAGTATAAACAGAAAGTGACAGAAAAATTATAAATGCCCCCTTTTAGCGTTCATGGGCACATCCTCCAGAAAGTCGAGTCACAGAGCCTGAACACAAAAGCACCACTCTTTCCCTCTAACTGTTCTCGTTCCTCTAAGTGGTACCAGACGTAGGTATTTCTTCATTTAGGCCATTCGAATGGAGGCGAGTCGCCATTCTTTATTTATTTTACAAAACGAGCGGCGAAAGCCAAACATGAGGTCATGGAACATTTTCACCCAGAGAAATAAGTCACCGCTGCCTTCCATGAGACATGAAAACCAGTTGAGGTATTCCCCTGCAAAATACGAGCTGGTTCAGGAACTTTCTCAAAGTCAAGTGGTGCGGTGGGACTTTTCTGTTGTTTAAATACGACTCTCAGCAGTGTGGCGCACATGCGTTTCCAATTAGGAGCTTCGGAGCCAAACAGCCCAACTTGGGCCCCCGTTCACCCCGTTTCCACGACTGACCAAGTCTCAGGAAATGTTAAACAGGCATCGAAACCATGACAGATACAGCAGATTTTTCAAAAGCCTTTGCTCTCCAAACAACAATTAAGAGACCGCAATGAATTGATTAAGCAGACCGCTAAGAAAAATGCACAAAGTCTAAACAGAGAAAAGAGAACGCAATTAATCATAAACTTTTTTTGTGTGTGTGTGACACATTTTCAGCTAAGGCGCTTGGACAAAGCAATTTGTCCACTGGGTAAATGTGTACAAAGCCTGCTTACAGTGCAAAGAAATACAATACGTCAATGGTGTTGATTTGTGGGGAACCTAATGAGCGCTCATAGTTTACACGAGGCAGTCAGAGTAGGACCTACTTCACTCACAGCAGCAATAACTCCCTATGAGCCTGTCTCTGCTCAGACTTCCATCTCTGGGCCCTTAGGAGCAGTTGGACGGCTTTGATGTTCTGTCTAAATGAATTGACTGTGCTTCTTGATACAGCCCCGCAGTCATCTGACTCCCCCCACGAATCCTGCCACCTGTAATAAACACCACGAGCGCTCGGCAATACCAAATTTTGGATCACATTCTCAGAAGAAAAAAATTTTTTTCTTCATCCCCCCTTTGAGTTTGCAAATAACTGAAAAAATAAAAATAAAATAAAATAAAATATATATATATATATATATATATATATATATATATATATCATTAATTTTTTTACTACCTGTATTTGCTTGTAATATTTTAAAAATATGTTAATAAACAACAGATATGTGCTTTACTAACAAGGATGCTTAGCAGCAAATTTTCAAGAATGTTAATGTTACCACTTCCTCACGTTAGAAGGCATGCAAAACTCCAATTTTCGGTGGCAGTTTAAGAACAACACTATCCGACCTATATTTACTTTGACTCTGCAAGCACAGAGGAACACAACATCCACCTATCTATACAATTCCTCACAATCCCACTTTCCTATTGGTGACACAATGGGACCAATAGGTTTGCAGAGTAGATCTGCACCTTTTGTCATATTTATTCATTCAAACATGAGGCAGTTTTAAAAAAACAAATGACTAATTAGCTGAGTGACGTGATTATGAAGGACGAGGAATAAAAAATAAAAAAAGGTTTACATCACCTGAGACAAACTGCTGATGTCTTATTGTTTACACTGTACGCAAGAAAAATGTTAGCTGAGAAGCAGGTTTTCCCCAATATCTGATAATTTAAATGTAAATACTTTAAGTAGGCAACTTTTTAATTAATATGGGATTAATATTAATACTATTTTAAGTTAATAAAGTTCAGCTGTGCAAAAGCAACCATCCATTTCCATCTTTATGATAAAATTTGACGTTGGAAACTGCACTTGTCTCAGCTCTGCTGCACGCACAAAATGAGTTGTCCTAGCCCTTCTCTCTTGCAAAGACAAACACTTTTCTACACATACAATGTAAATAAAAGTTTATACAGCAGAAGGCCATTTCTGAAGCTCACATCCTATTGGCTTGGAAGTGCAGAAAGTCCGATGAGTGAGATCACTCACATAAGGGCTCTAAAAAGTAAGGCCCGAGCACTGAATTTTACACAGTTCTTCATTTGTTTCTGTAATAACAGATGCTCATAAAACATTTTTATAAATGTTTTTTAAAAACGTTTCTGTATTTTTTCTTATTTTAGTACAAGTTACTTTAAAATGCACATATTCTACAACAAAATGTTCTTTCAGCACATGCACAAATCTATTAAGTTTAGAAAAAAATTGTACTGAAGGGCAACAAAGCTCTATTTAAAGATTTTAACACTGGAAAACATCTGAGAACATTAACTTACAAGTTAAAAATCTTATGGCCAATAATTTGGTCCCTAAAAACCACCCTGGAGTCTCTTAATACAAAACTGAAATGTGACTAAATGTATATAAATAAGGTTAATAACCAAAAATGATGCTTTTCTCACTTGGGTTTAGAAATAGAATACTGACTCACACACAAAACTGATTATGCATATGATTATTATTATTCTATGTTTTATTTTTGATAACATTTTATTTAACAATTGTTGAATTACATTTGCAATTGCTAATTGTACAGCATTGCCTTACGGCACACGTTCATTTTATGCTTGGATGCAAATAAATAAACTAAAAAAAGCACAACAACAATAGCATTTTATACAGTGGTCAAAAGTCGTTCCACACAAACTAATTTTTCACAGCAAAATGAAAAAAGTTCAGGCTTAAGTTTAAATTAAGCCCTTTCCTTTGGGTCATTAATGTGCTCTCATCACATGATAAGCAGTTTGATAGACTATTCATAAAATTGAATATGGTAGATATGAGAGGAATCAGCCATTAAAATAAATCAATAAATATTGATGGAAGAATTAGCGTTAACGTACAGAACATAAATCCAAATTCTAAAAAGTTATTAAAAAGCATTTGCTGATGCAATTGTTACACACTATTAGCTAAAAATACTATAATGCAATACAGTAATACTTAAATACTGTATGTTTTGTCATTTCAAGTGTTATCTTGACATCTTGCTAAGACACAGAAGATTTTCTTGTTTTGTCTTCTAGGACCCAGTTTTTAGGTAAAATAGTTGCTACAGATTGATGTGACTTCACGCGATCTCAAATTCTTTTTCCAACATTTTCTCTCTTGATGGGTTCATTCGTTCCTTAACATCTCAACAGACTTGCTGCCAACCTTCATCACTATCAAAAAGTAATGAAACACTGCATTACTGCACATTAGCAATGCTTTTTAGCACAGCTTTAGTCTTTCAACCAGGCCGCTTAGCTCAACTGATTTTCTATACAAAATGTAACTTAAATATACCGATACTACTGATGTTTTTATATAGTCAATTCATTAGTTTAAGATCATGTCCTGGAATTTTTGGATATGAAGTTATAATATGAAACATGTCACAAATGTATTTTCTATAAGAAAAAATACATAAACTGTTTATTTACTTACAGATCACTATTAATATATGTCAGTTCATCGTAGACATTTGGTCTGTCTAAGACTAAGACCCACTTAGAAATGGATGTTGCCAGATCAGCAGACAACGATTTGAAAACCCAAAACACTGAACCTTTCCAGGAGTCTAATAAAGTGCCACATGGTTTTGTTTAACAGCGATGAATTCATAAATCGAAAAAGCTTTCAGGAAGAGACAAGTACTTCTACACAAATATGAAGCAGGATATAAGATTAACTATTTGTTTATTAAAATCACAAGCTCATTTTGAACCAATCAGATGAATGATGTGTTGCACATGGAATCAACAAACAAGAGCCACTATTGTTGACTGTTTCCACACTGCATTCCCTGCATGTAGCAACCTGCAGAGGATGCTGGTTAGTCCAAACCTTTGTGTTGTGGCCACAAACAGAAAGCTTAGAACTTTTTAAAGATAATTTCTTTCATAATTGAGGTCTTGTGGACCCTATGGGCATCTAGCTGTTCAGCAGTGCTCAACAAAGTGAGCATTTTGTGTGCAGAGATGACACATGAGTGCACCAATGGCAGTCAACTACAGTTCTAAAACTGTTTAAAGTTCAGTGAACAAAATCATCTCGTCAAAGATTTCTTACATCTCTGAGGAAACAGTGCTCAGGATGGTGGTCTCTGCTCAGGTTAAACATCTTTATGAAGAGAAAACGACACACTAAAACACTTGCGATGTAAGACAGAACCAGTATCTGTAGATCCAATAAAGCTGAAATAAGCCACTGATGTACTATCCATGTCAAGCAATCAGAGGCTCATCATAATTTTGTTGATCTTATGTCATGTACCGGTAACTGAAAACTCAGCTTTCGATTCTTCATCATGATCTTCAGTATTTGTAGCAATAATATTTGGACAATAGGATATTTTTAAGTGAGCCATATTAGGTTATATTGTTATTTATATGACTTATTTAAACAGAATACCTTGATTTAAACATTTAAATTTAGGAAAGTGTGTAGGTTTATTTGATTGCAGCAGTAATTTACCTTCAAAGAAAAATTATTACGACTTTCTGGCCAACTTTGTTTTGAAATAATATTTTCATAAGTACCAAGTAAAGCATAGGTTACTGGAAACAATTTATCATATTCAAAACTGTCCATTGTCATGAAAGCAAAGGAAGATCTGAGGGGTAACTAAATGCCTCACTTACGCTGAGTTCACCCTCTGCTGCATCTCCCTCCCGTGTTCTGTGTAGTCTCACAAGGTGCATTCACTCCACAAAAATTGCTGTTGGCCTGGTAAAAAGTGTGAGCAGAGAAAAGGCATTTCTAGATCCATACAAGGCATTAGGATGTTCCACAGCCGGAGCCCTGATACAGTCATCTCCTGCAGTTATGTTGAATGAGCAACATCCAGGAAAACCAAAAAGATGCAATGATGCAAAAAAGATTCTGATAATTTTAGGTGATAAATATGCCCAACAACAAATATGACAATTGCATTGTTAAGTCTTGGTCTTGTAATATTTTAGAAGCTATTGAAAAAAGACACTCCGTAATCTTTCAGCTGCTGGGGCACAACATAGCCTTCTGCTCTTTGCTCTCACTTAATCCTGCTCTGATTTTCTCTTACTCTCCACTTTCTCTCTCATAAAAGCACACATCCTAAGCAAGCTGCCTATTGGTTTCTCCAGCACAGGGACATACGGCTAGGGAGTGGACAAAATGTAATAACAGATAAAATGGAATGACAGATAAAAAGAGACTGAAGGCTGGAGAGATGACTGCAGATGAGAGCTGGGATGGGTTTTCGTAATCATTTTGATTTGCTCTCAGTATATTTTTTCCTAAAGTTTGTCATATTTCCAACCACCCAGTCAAGATTAGAATGACTGAATGATGAATGTTTTAATTCTAGAAAATAACAAACATCTGAATACCTCACTGGATTAATCAATCCCAAACCAGATTAGGATTAGGCAAAACAATACACTTCAAACATAACAAACCCATCACAGCTTGTTTCTTCTAGCAGGAAAAGAGGCTGACACAAGGGCCAGACCTCATTTAGATTTAGGGAAAGTCATCAATGCATTCTAAAACCATGTTCTTTCTAAACGCAAACTAGAATTTCAATAGAAATACGTACAGGAACATAAGACAACATCTCATATTTCCTGTTGTGAGTAAGCCTTCTTGAAGTGGCACCATTACATCAGTGATGATGAACTTCACTGTCATCTGTCAAACAAATATTCCTCCAAAACTCTGCTTTTATTTCTAGAAGTATAAAGAGAGATTTGGGGCTTTTACGACTTTGCGTTTTTTTGTGACGATTAATTGTAATACAACAAAATTAGAAATAACTATTTTATTGTCTGTCTTCATTCACTTTACACCATTACTGATAATCAGATTTTTTTAGGAATTCAAATGCTTATAAATTAAGGTTATACAGGTTGTCCCCGAGTTACGGCGCCATCGACTTACGGCAACTCGGACTTACGGCGCCGCCCCAGTGACGTCAT
>JARVGQ010000610.1:20187566-20206759 GCA_031762355.1 Hypsolebias martinsi | reverse complement strand
AAAAACCAGGTTCATACTGTATCACTTCATTGTATTAACACAGTGGTGGAATACCTTATAGTCTTAATGGGTTCTTCATCCTTCTCTCTATCAACAAAGGGAGAATCCATGCCAAACATCCCATCTGGAGTGGATGGTTCATCTGGATCGTCCAGTCCTCTGCCACCGTCCATATCACTGCTGTCTACCTCCATAGTATCCATGGTGGTGTCAGAGTCTGGTCCAGGGCTGGCTGGCTCTGCACATTGTCACCAAATACAGGCATTTGTAACATATTCACTGATTTCTGATGCTCATGAACATTTGACATCTGACAAATGTCTACATAACTAAATATTCAAACATATATTATTCCAATAACTTCAAAATGTAGGAAAACATTATATATATTTGTCCCATTTGTTTATGCAGGTTTACAGTAATGTGCAGTAATTTGTAATTTTTAAGTCAACTTTGTCTGCATATTCACTCAAATCAATCTCCTTGGAAGTAAAATATGAAAAAATGAGGGAATGTTCACAAATACTTTTGCACATTACTATATGAAAACTTCAAAAAGGTCCTCAAATATCTGGTATCACTTTCTATCTGTGGAACTGGCGACTGAGTTTACCTCCATTGAAGTCCACCTCCCCTAAACAGTCTCTTGGTACCTTTGAAGCACATCGCTTATGGCAGTTAAATCTGCAATCTGGCAAGTGATAATTATGTTAAGACATTGACATTTTTTCCCATAAAGAACCATTGTGTATTTTGTAATCTAATAAACATTTAAATGTTTAATCCCACCTTTACACTGCATGCCCTGGCGAAACAGACCCTTGAGCAGACGTTTGCAGTACTGGCAGATGGTAGGTCGAGTGTATGTGTGGATGGCAAAGGTGTGTGGCACCTTAACTCGAGTCTTCTCCATCTTATCCATCCAGATCGGCCTGCCGCTCCAGGACAGGATGCGCTTCCCTGCCTCCTGATGGGACCGCTGTTGCTGAGGTTGAATGGATGAAGAAAAGAAAAAAAATGAAAACCATGTGCAATATGAAAGAATATGAAAAAAATAAAATCAAGAACCTCAGAGGGAGAGTTTTGGAAAGAGTTAATAAGAAAGTGAAAAGAGGATAAGAAATGTTAAAAACATTAGTATGTGGGGGTTTCTTCAGCTGTTCCCATCTGCTGGGCTCGAACCTGCAGTCTCAGGATTACAGATTTGTGGCACAGGCCTCTGAGCTACTGCAGCCTCCTTAACAGTATTAGTATAATTTTGAATATTATTCATATTCTGAGCGGTGCAAACAGGTTTGTTAAATTTGTCGTGTTTAACATTTCCAGTCTGCTCCTGAAAGAAATGGGAGGCGCACCATTTCTGTTTTTCAGCGGCAAGATAGCAAATACAAAAACCTCAAACTTCGATAGAATCATTACCATAATTACATTTCCTCATGACCTTTTGCGTGGACACAGAATAGAACGGGAGGTTTTCTGTGTGAGCTTATGCAAAAGCTGTTTCATAAGAGCTCACTGAGGATCTCTCCACTGACTCGGTGCAGCTAAATTCAATTTTCTGCACCAGTGCTATTCAATAATGTGGCCCTGGAGGGTCGGACAGGGAAGAGAGCCAAATTTGATAAGTTTACAAGTATTTAATAGCAGCGATGGAGCTTGTGAGTGGCATGCGGACTGAGAGCTTGTTGCAAATAGAAATTCACCCCTCGGTCTTGTTTAGAATTATGTTAAAACTAAAACTACTTTATTTTATGTGAGAAGTTTTCAAAATTATCTTCCCTTTTTCATGCATGAACACTTCGATATTAGAACCTACCTCATCTGGGACAACCACTGCATTTTCAGCAGGTAGCGGTCTTGGAACAGAGAGTGACGGTCCTGGCAAAGAAACATTGGACAATCGCCTCTTCCTCACACCAGTGCAGTTATTTGGGATCTTGAAGGCACAACGCTTGTGGTAGTTTAGCCCACATCCTGGAAACACACACACACACAAAAACCAGATCATATCAGTTTCGAATCAGAAAAATTGGGAATGTTTACTTTGAGAATCAACATTGTGGCTCCACTGATTAAATGCTAAAAGTGGAAGAATTTACAGTGTGGCTCAGCAATCAGCCTTATCTTTACAAAAAGTACTGAAATATAATCTAAAGTGATAAAAGCAATACATTTTGTTTTAAGTATGATTCACAAATGACAAAACTGTCATTTGACTGTCATGTCAAAACCCTCGCATGCCTCACATCTTTTGGGATTTAAACGTCAAGGGTTTTAAACAATTATAGTTCCCAAAACAAACAACTCCTGTCTGCTTGTTTCTGTGTTTTTAACCAGGTTTGTAGGAAATGGGTTTGAAACGTGCTGACATTTAGTAAAAAATATTTAAAAAGCATAATCACAATAACTTAACAGTTTCTCGCAGATTTCGATAAAGTTTGTGTGGATGTTTTCTAACCTTCACATTTGAGCCCCTGCCGGACAAGACCCCACAGCATCTCCCCACAGTAGTCACAGAAGGTGGGGGCCTTGTAGGAGTGGACGTAAAGGGCATGGGGTCGGATCTGGAAGTCTTCAACTGTTGCTTGAGCTATAAACAAAAGAAATATGTGGTGTAACCCAAACAAAAAGGAAAAAAAATAATAATAATCTGGAAAATGATCATAAGAAAAGAAAGAATCAAAAAGAAAATAGAGAAAATTATTGATCACTTGGATTTCATATCTCTTTCATTATATTCTTAATATGCTAACTTTGAAAGAAAAACCGTGCATAGATGTAGATGAGCTTTTTTAGGGAGTCGCTATTTTAAAGGAAATAAAATAATGGCTCTCAAATAAATGGACATTCTATTTCAAATCCCTTTGATTTGAAAGGACCTCAGTAATTTGTGCAGAGTTGGAGGGTGAATATGTGTTACACTTCCAAATAAAAGTTTTATCTTTATATTTTCCCAACTTGAACTTCAAATACAGCTGCAGTCACTGTACCTCAGAAGCAAAGTCTTTTTCTTTGCTTAATTAAAATCAGATGGTTAGTAGCTCACTTCGCTTCAGAGAGACTTTAACCATTAACGCTCCACCTTGTTAAATGGTTTATAGCCAAGGAAATCAAACGTATTACTCTTTTATTCCAGCTAGAAGTCAGTACAGTATTTATAATTTACCAAGTGCAACAAATTAGTATGTAATCAGAAGCCTATAAAACAAACAAAAAGTTTTAACACTTTTAATTTTAGGAAAACGGCCAACTTTTAAGCCAAATGGTTATGGAATAGTATATTAACTGGTGAAGTGTTAAACAAAACTGGTCCAGTCTGTTTAGAAAGATCCATTATTAAAGTGAAGGGAAGAATATAGTGTCTCCCCTTATCCCTTCAAATTGGCATTAGAGCTGTAAATACATTGTAAAGGCAAATACTGCAAATCTGGCTAAAGCATACCATAGACATTTAATTTAAACCTCAAGAAATTGTGTCAGATTGTAAAACAAATACATCATGTTCAAGTCAGGAGGGAGAACTTGCCACAATCATGGCTGCCATACCCTCCTTGCTGCAGCAGAGGGCATCAAATCTCCAGCAGCTATTCCCTCTATCATGTGATAAGACACACCCTTTAGAAGCCAAACGTGCAGAATGAACGTGATTTATCACTCTGTCCATGCTATTACGAACACGTTATCAAATATGGCACAGGTCTGAGTATGTCTTATTGTTTTGTTTTACTTTTTTTTTTTTCATCTGTTCTCTTTCTGCAAAGGCAACACATTGTTGGAAGCGGGTCATGAATAATCATGGCTGTGAATAATCAAACATGTGAAGATGAGTAAGTCATGGAGGTGAAGTTTGACAATATACTGTGCCTGTGAGTGACACTTCTCGTTTCTCAGAGGGCTCATTGCTGTTCCCATGCTCTCGTGCAATCATTTATGCAGCCACGGCAAAGAACAAGGGGATGGTTAATCTTTACACTGGGCTTAATGGGAGAAAGCTGCTGCTGTGACATAGTGATGCCAAATAATGTGCCATGGTTTCTTCTTGCGTTTTTCTTCCAGTCATCCAACCAAACACCTCTGCTTCTGGACAAGAGAGGACTTTCAGGCCTGGCAGGACACGATCAGTGTGAGTTATTGGATCAATCTAAATGACACAATCAACCAAAATCAACTTTTTTGTTTAAACGTCTTTTTTTTTTTTTTTTTTTTAGAATCATCAAAGTTCATGCTCAATAATCCAGGATTTAAAAAAAATCCAACAATGTTCAGTCAGTTCATCTGGATGGTTTCTTTTTATTTATTTATTTATTTATTTTTTTTTAGATGTTTCATTCTTCATCCAAAGGACTTCATCAGTCTGAGGAGCCACAAACAAAAGTCCTGCAAGCAGCACACTCTCATAATGGACCAACCAGTTTACTGATGATAAGATGGTTTCTGGGGCC
Organism: Hypsolebias martinsi; assembly: GCA_031762355.1. Taxonomy (NCBI): domain Eukaryota; kingdom Metazoa; phylum Chordata; class Actinopteri; order Cyprinodontiformes; family Rivulidae; genus Hypsolebias; species Hypsolebias martinsi. The sequence continues at coordinate 20,202,317 of JARVGQ010000610.1, read as the reverse complement.
TGCCCTCTCACCCGTCGACTCCTCTGAGGCAGCCATAGCCAAAGTGGTTCAAAATATTAAAGTTCATGATGAATGAAGGCCGAAACATCTCAGAAAAAAAGAAACAAAACCGTCCAGATTATCTGACTGAACGTTGTTGGATTTTTTTTACCTGGATTACTGAGCATGAACTTTGATGTTTTGAACCACTTTGGCTATGGCTGCCTCAGAGGAGTCGATGGGGGGAAGGGCGGGCCCCAGAAACCATCTTATCACCAGCAAACTGGTTGGTCCACTATGGGAGTGTGCTGCTTGTGGGACTGAGTTTGTTTGTGGCTCCCCAGATTGATGAAGGACGAAAAGTCTCCCAAAAAAAAAACTCTCCAGGTGTCAGTGTAGTTTTCCATCAAACTGTGAGCTCTAAATGCAGGTGAGGACTGGCAGAAACAAAGCAGCCGTTTTATCTGATGTGCTGATGAGATTTGGAGCAAAACTGTGATAAGCAGGTAAAACGAAGGAATTTTTTTTTTAGCTCAAGTCTTTTTTACATGATGCTTTTTCTACCATGAAATGAAAGTTAACTTGCAACAACACCAGGATGTGTTAAGCTCACGTCGGACTGGCCTTGACCTCATTTAACACCAGCTTGCAGAAAAATGTAAGCGATTCAAATAGTTGCCTCCTGGGTGTGATGCGCTCCTTGATCTCCAGTCCAGAGCAGTAAAAATGTGCCAGCTCAGCTATCCGATTCATCGTCATACGTGCTGCCTGCGTAGCATCAACAGCCAATCTGAGCACGGAAACAGCAGGCGGCCAAAGCACCAACATGTGTTCCCACAATACCCAGACTTCCCACTTACGCCTAATGGCTGATTGTTGGGAGTAAGGGCAGATTATTAACATTTTCCACATTTTGAGCTGCCATAAAAAGGAGCCAAAAGAAAAGAGCATAGTTTAGGTTTTAGCGTCCTGACAGTAAAGGTCTTTTCTATTCTGTGTGTTTATAACAGTAAAACTGATGTGCACGTCTCTGTCTTCAGCGTGCGACAGAAGCATATTTCTGACTGCACTAGCTGGAAACAACCATGCAATAACTGGACCCTGGCAGACTATATTTAGTCAGGAGCGGTGCATTCCAGCACATGTGCTGATGGATGACGACAGGGTGACGATGTGACTTTGAGGCGCCAAATGTGTTGAGCCCCGACGACCTGTGCCTGCCCGCACATTTTATCCCTGACCTTGGGGGGCTCCGAGGATTCCCCTTTCCCCTACTTATTTTTTTTAATCTAAAAATAACTGATACAGACATCAACAATCCCAGACATCAACAATCCCACATAAACTGTACATTTTTCATCTCTTTTCCCTACATTCTCATGTTAACCAGAGCACAGTGCTGTGCTCAGAGACTGGCGGCTTGCTTCTACAAAGTAAAGCAACTCCTTCCAGATAAAAATGTATTTCAGGAACACCAGAGCAAGAGTCTGAGGCACTTAACATGCCATGTCTGACCTTTGCCTGGGCACAACCAGCCATTTCTGCTGCAGACAAAGACAGAAAGAAAGAAAGCCAAAGACAAAACCTAGTGTGCTCCACACCGCACGGAGAGCTATCTGTGAAACATTTGAGGTGTTTGCCAGAGTTTAAACTGAACAGGTTCTCTGCTTACTTGATGAAAGCTGGTGGCATGTCCCTTTTCATGAGCTGGTCTTCTGTGGTTTGTACAGTCTCCTTTCCAACCTGGAAAATATAAATACTGTAGTTTTAGTAAAGTCGTTTATTCCAAACAATGACAAATTGTGCACCTGTCACCATTCATTTCATTGTTTGGGATGGCCCCTGTGGATGCAGCCTTCAGCAAGTATGAGAATACCGGTAATATGATTGCTTTTGGCTATACATGTATTCTAGCCAGGAGACTTATTTTATGCACCCCCCCCTCCCCCCAGTGAAGGTGTGAAATGCTCACAAGTGCCCTGGAATATGAATATTGGATAAGAAAAGTCATTTGGAAAAGATTAGATGTACTCTGCAGTGTTTCCACTAGTTTACTGCTTTGTCAGGGCGCTCATGTCTTCTGCGATTTTTCTCAATCCGGGGGTTTGGTGTCTGTGTTGCGCACTATTTGTACCGGTAGATTTCGAAGGGTGGGGGGGTGGAGGGGGGGGGGGTGCAGGGTGCGACAGCTCAGCCTGAGAGGAGACAGAGCTCTAACTCCATAGTCATAGCTTGTTAGCTAGCACATCTGCATTGTGCGTCGCTAGCTTAGCGCTAGAGTGCAGGTACTTGTCGATGATGGGGAGGAGGGGCATGGGTCGGTAGGTGGGGTGCTCCGTTCTGTTGACAGGGCGGGGTGCCCTTCTTGTATGATGGTAGGGAAAACACTGCTCTGGAAGAATCTTTGAGAGATTCTGGGACACTTGGCAGCCATTTGTATCTTATATTGAAAGTATCGGTATGTCAACGTCTGTTTGATGTATACAGTGCACGTCTGTCTGTGTAGCTGATCCGGTACGGGAGGAGTTTTTATTGTATGTGTGTGTTCTGAAATACAAAATCAATAAAAAAGACTGATTAAAAACAGACTAATTTTCTGTCTTGTATTTTTTTCCCTTCTTTATCTTTTTTTAGAGTTGCAGGCCTTTTTTTCTGCACGAACTGGAAACTGGTTCACCTGGACACATTTTACAGTTCATTCGTACACTTTGTTGACAGACACGGCAGGTAAACAACATAGCAAAGTCAACAGGAAGCAAATATTAATCAAACTGAGCTGCCACCGTGAAATGCCTTCTTGAAGTGGCCTTTCTACTGTTTTATATTAGAATATTTTAGAATCTTTACTATTTTTATATAAATTTTAGGACATGATGTGTCCAAATTCAAGCAGAGTGATTATTTTAGATGACTGAACTTATCAGTATCATTTAGTGTTCTTGAAGAATTTTGTATTGATTTTACTCTTTATCAAGCTGTCTTAATTGAGAAATCGGTACTTCGACCAATAGGCCATTTAAGGACAAAACAATGGTTTTGTCTCTTTATGTGGTGAATCATATGTATGAAAATGCTCTTTGTGTTGGTTCATTGTAAACATTATTTTGTCACTTACAAAAAATAAATCATCTTACACTTTTATAGGTTGATTATTACTTAAACAAATGAAGTAATGTCTGCACTAATACCTATTCAAAACTCTTTAAGTAACACAAGAGCAGTTTGGATATCAGAACTGTGTTATATGCAATATTTTAGCTTTAAACTACCGGTATACAATTTTTCAGTCTGATATCCTAAAGCTGCACTATCGGACCTGTTCTTCCTCTATCACAGCTGTTGGCGGTTGTGTATGTTTATAACGTGAAAAGCAGGTGAACTGGTTCGCATGCCAAAATGTTTAACCACACAGTATGACCTCATCTTTGAGAGATTTGGCTTCTCAACTCTCCCACGTTGAGATGCTTGAGTTGAGAATAAATTAGCTCAAAGTGAAACATTACTCATAGCAACAAAGGCTAAATGACCTTCAGCAGTAACGATAAAGAGAAGTTTATCTTTTACGTGAATATTTTCACAGATGAGTCTACAAGTCACTTCAAGATTATTTATATCTCTGAGACACCAGATCCATAATAAAACAAGCTGGAAATAATGCCACAAATTGATAAATAAATTGTTTATCACTTACGTGAAAACCTTTGTGCTATTAAAAGTATCAGTGTGGCTACAAAATGTCTGTCAATGGCATCACTGGGATGAACTTTAATCAAAACTAACCAAAAAAGCCAACAAGAAAATATAACAATCTTGTTTTTAAGTTACTCAGGGTGCACTTTTGATAAGGTGGTGGGAACTCACAGAGAGCTTGTTAACATGTCAGACTACAGGCAGTAGCAGAGCCATTCCAGCTGGTTAACATGGAGGCAGAGCAGAGCAGACATGCATTTCTTACTCCCTTTTCACAGGGCCTGGGGGACTTGGAAGAAACAAGAAGGTTATAAATTAGGGCAAAACACTGTGCTGAACTCAAACTAAAGCATGGCAACGGAAACTGTCCCGTTCAAAGCAAAGTGGCGATAATGCACAGAGGCTCTGAACAAAAGACAACAACTAACGTTTTCCTGTTAGATGTTTCCCTTTGCTTTAGGTCAAAAAACAGGAAAATGAAAACTTTGCCAGCTTTATATATTTTTACAAGTTGGAATTGATGTATGAACACATTTCTCAGTTTTAACATTTTGCAAAAACTGGGGCTGAGCCATATCAAAAAGCAAAAAAAGCAAGTTCACATGCAAAAAAACGTCAAGAGGAAGACATGATAACTGAAAAAATGAACAAGCTACATTCATTTTCAGTTTAACAGGACATGAAAAAAGGATTTTTCAAACCAGATTAACCTCTTGGGTTCAAGCAGAATCTGAAGGTTGTCCTGCTGAACTTCAGTAGGAGAAACATTTGGCAAAACGGATACAAAACTTTAAGCTCCTGAGCATCACCAGTGACAGACAAAAAGGGCCCAGTCACATTACGTACTAATGTAGACTTGAGGTAAACCAAAACACTCCTTGCTTTGTTTCACTGAACAAGCAATCACGGGTATAAATCCTCGTGATTAACAAGCATTACAAATGTAAAAGCTCCAGAAACAACCCGTATGACCTCAGAGAGCAGATTGATGGGAGAGCTCACTCCATTTTCTTGCGTAATCTCAGGACAGAACGGTTTAGACAACGCTAAGATTCACACAAACTCACGTCAAGTTCAGGCATGAGCTAGACCCAACAAAGAGACCCACAGAGAACAGTGTGGATATGGCAAGCCATTTTAACATAAAATCCATTAGTCTAGCTGTAGTTACATTCTAGATATCTAAAAATGAGTTTTGACTGAGAACAAATACATTTCGCTATCCAGAATGCTAATTTAAGATATCTGTATTTACATTGTGACTAGTCAGAATAACAATTCAAGATATCTTAAAAAGGAGTTTTGACAAGTCAAAATGTAATTCAAGATATCTGAAATGACATCACCCGATTCGTCATTTGAAGAGTCATACGTGTAATTACAATTCAAGATATTTCAAACGTAATTACAACTAGTCAGAATGACATTTTTAGATATCTTGAATTAAGAAATTACGTGTAGCCTCCCCCACACCCGGCTGCCACTTAGCTGTTCAAACAGTTGCCTGCATAGATTTCTGACCGATTTCCTCAGACTTAGAAGACAAAGTGATAGATGCTTCTATAGAACCAACAATACTGACCGATCACAAAGATTTCACAATTAAAATAGATGTAAATACTGACAGGGTCAGAATAAAGATTACCAGTACTGGAAATTAAATGACTCCTTATTAAATAATGAATAATTTAAAACTGAAGTAATTTGACTAATTAATAAATATTGGATTCAAGCAACTTTAACAAATTATTGTGGTAAAAGCTGGGAATTATTTAAATTTTAAATTAGGAATATGGCGATTAGGATAGGTAAAAAAAAAAAAAAAACTCATCCAAAAGCCAAAAGAAAAATAATCCCAAATAATAAATGCAGTTTTGAGTATATCAGAGAAAACCGAGCATTTGTGTTGGACTGACAGACCACTGAATAAGGCTAAAATGCCTTTATGATTTTTCCGCCAAAATGATACGTAAATCTGTGATGTTTTGACTAGTTAAAATAATTATTCTAGATATATTCAGGATCATGCTGACTAGTCAAAATGTTAATTCAAGATATCTTAAATAGAAAAGCCATCTAAATTAAAAAATATTCAAGATATCTAGTTCATTTGGAGACATCTTAAAATGAATTTTGACTAGTCAAAAGTATAGTTCTAGATATCTCTAAGTAAGTTTTGCCTAGTCGTTATTTGCTTCAAAGATATCTGCAATGTAATTTGCACCAGTCACATCCTTATTTGTGTTACCAAAAAATACATTTAAGATTATCTTGAATAATGACACAATTTAAGATATCTTTAGTTGTAATTATGACTATTCAGAACTAAAAGCAAGAGATCTTAAAAGCAAATAATGACTAGTCAAAATTAACAGAGATATCTAGAACTGTATTTTTGACTAGTCAAAATTAATTTTAAGATATCTTGAATTGAAGCCTTCATACAACTCAATAGTAAATCTGACGTCATTTATACTAGTCGGAATGTAATTAGAGATTTCTCAAATAAGTATTTTGACTAGTCAAAATATAATTAAAGGTATATTAAATAACTAATATGTCTAGTCATAAATCAATTTCAGATATCTGGATGGCAAGTGTGGTGAATCTGATTTTATGTTAAAATGGCTTGCCAAACATGGAGGCCTGTTGCTGAAAGCAAGCTGTATTAATGAGCACTGAGTCATTCTCTCCCCAAACCATCCAGCAGGAATCTATGAAACCGTGCAAATATGAGGCTCTGGATACATTCAACAGATCATCCGTGTCTTCCCTTTCCCCTTTCCTTACTTAGCCTCTTCCTGTTGTCTGAAGTTCAGAACCAGTCTGCAGCAGCCATCCAAGTCATTCAGTCAGACCCCAGTTTATAGCTGTTGTCAAGCAGTGTGGCCCTTTTTGCTATTTTGAGCCTACATCACAATTTCAGTCCACGTTCGGTCAACGTGAACGACAGTCAGCTCTGTCATAGAGTCAGCTAGCTGATATTATACTTTCCAAAACACAGGATGACATTCTTTAAAAAGAATAAACAATAAAATACGTATACTGAATAACTACCGGTACTAATATTGCTTATTCCAAATAAAGCTATTATCTTGGGACCCTGCTGCATTGATGATTTAATACTGACTGACAGTAGGAAACATTTCGTGAAGAAGACATAAAGTAAGATGAAACCCACAACAGCCACAAAAAATGCTCTCATCTTTGAATAGAATCGAGCTGAAGAAGCTGTTGTTCACGTCCACATTCGACTTTCAAACCTTACACAAGTTCAGTCGTCCTCTTCCAAGCTGACATACAGCATTAATGCCCGTCAGCCTTGTTTCATCATTTTGGGCTTGGATTGGATACACTGACTGTCCTTTATCCACCCAAGAGCCCCAAAAGTAGAAGCACTGTTTTGTGAAGAAGCTTGATAAAGTGGCTGCTTTTTGAGAACAGCCGTGTCTTTGTTGACAGCAGCCCATCCATCCAAGAGGCGAAGAAAGGCCGCTCTGAAAGCTTCGACGTCGCCAAGACAGAGCCTACTTTTCACATGTTGAGCAGTTTTTTGCACGACGACGCGGCAGTCAACAACAGGAAGCATTTTTATTCTGCGCATTAATTTATGTCAAAACAAGTGCAGAACATCGATGACCATTTTTCAATCCAACCATTTTAAAAGGACTTAGCAGTGCAATCGGATTACGGTTAGAAAAATGAGCACACCTTTGATCAGTACTCATAAACCCAAAATCTTCTAAGATATCAACTATCATTTGACTGATAATGAGTCAAGCAGCAGACAGATTGCACTAAAAGGTCAATGCCTTAATCACGCGTATGTCAAGTGGTGTCAAACATTATTTATTCATTTGGCTCTGGAAGTGGTTGGAAATAGTGCATCTGAGGTGACGAAACCACAAATCAAATGGCCTGCTTGGCCGTGGCGAAACGATTCCTGCAGCCAGGGGGAATTTATCACAAGTAGCTCATGTTGCAGGAGCTCAACACCTCACATAGTGTTATTAGTGGTGGAGCAGCACTCATCAGCCTCTGCTTTAAGAGTAAACAGAGTCAATCCAATGTTGTAAGCCACCTATGGGCTTCCATAAAACAAGGAAAGAGATTGAGAGCATCTGATGTCTGTTAGGGAGGAAGCAATCCCACATAGTGTCCCTAAAGGGGAAATAAACCATTTTATTAATTTTCCATGCAGCTGCAGGAAATGCCTAGTGAAAAAAAAAATCATAAATTGGTAAAACAAAATACTTTATCTTACAAATAAAGTTCATTAAGCTACAGATAAAACATGTCAAATTTGTTTTTATGAAGACAGGAGACTTCCAAGCATGTCAATTAAACTGCTCAACTTTGATCAATAAAATGGACAAATTCAGTGAAAGTCTAAAAATCCCACATATGGATAGTTTTTACTCTGCCGGAGATACCATTAGCAATGTAATGTCTTGTTCTGGTCCAAGAACCATGCCAGATTTACTGTGTAGACTGGTGATGATCCTCTACTCTGTGAATATTGGGCACTTTCTTTTCCAAATCATTTAACTTTATTTTTAAAGCGACAGTGCAGGTGCTCTATATTTTTTTTGTCAAGCATCAGCCAACAATCCTGTCCCAGAGGGGAGCAGACAGCTGTGGGGTCTTCCTGATTTGGCTTCCTGTGTTTCCTTTACAACACACTCCCCAAAGTCACCTTATCCTGACAAATCTAGAAGTTTGAAAAATGACTACAGCTGTATTATGAAGTCTCAAAGCAGCTATGTATTTAGAGACCTGTTTTCACTGATACTACAATCCCCAAGATGACATGATCATGTGTTAAACGGTTCATTTAGACAAACAGGAAGTCTGAGCACCAGGTAATAGGAACCGTTTGCTTCTGTGGGCCTTTAAAGTACTTATGAAATAGATTTCCTGTCTGTAAAAGGCTTCCAGAAATAATCTGAAACAATTTGCAAGTGCAAAAATGCAACAAATAAACCAAAATGTCTAAATTACTACCTTATTTTGAAGAGTCTGCATTTCTATCAACATTAAGAGGTTTAAGAAGCAGCAGAAGGGTTTAGGTTCACATTTTTATGTGTCCTACTTCTAGTAGTTGCATATGGTGTTGCATGAAACCACAAGAATATTGCAAAAGAGAAACTTTTACAGCCAGTATTCGAAGCGCACACAAGTCCTGTCATGAAAAATCCTTAATCATAAAATCACAAGTATTCTTTTACTTTATTCTTGCCCTATAAAAGTAGTGAAGTGCAAGAGACTTTACATAAAAAGGCTGCAAACCAAGCATAAATTATTGACTGATGACACAAATAAAAAGTTCTTCCATTTACCATAACAGGAAGCAGTTTGAACTACAAAACTCACTGATATATATTTTTCTTAAAGTTTTTTTAAATGCAAGGCATGTAAAAACTTAAAATGTTGAGCAAATAAAAATGCTAAGAACTTGCAAGACTAGAAAAAAATTCAAATCAATGAATGTCCAAGTTGTTGTTTCCAATTCAGATTTTGGCTCTGCTATATAAGACTGACTTTTTGCACATGATTGTGGTACACTCCTACTTTTCAAAAAAATAAAAATAAAAAAAAAATTACTGCAGCAGCTGACCACATTTGACAAATATAGATATTTATTGTAGGTCAAATTCACATGAAGCCAATCTTCCTCTTTTCACTTCTACACTGAGGTTTTCCTGGATAGAGTTGTTCACTTGTACAAAGACGCCCCATTCAAAAAGATCACCCCCCCCCACACACACACACACCCCCACGCCTTTGAGTCGGGTTACATTCCTGACATTCACTTCTAATTGATCTGCCTCTCATTGTCTCAACTAAAAACATATCAGATGGTGAATTCTAGCTTTTGGTTCAACATTTATGTGGTTTATAGTTTTGCTAAACTTTCATTTCTGGGTCATGGATGCACCTTTTTTCCCCTCTATGTATCTGGAATAATAAGATTAAACTTTCAAGTGGATAATTTCACATTTTGCACATTTGCATCTCGTGTGGAACAGGTCTGCACATAAAAACACTATCTGGAAATGAAGAAATCTTACAACTATTTGACACAGTCATTTGAAATGCATTAGTTTTTGGAAAATGCTTTGGTTAAACTATTTTCTGTTCAGTTCAAAATCCATCCTAATCAGCTGTGTTCACACTTCTTTATACAAAGTCAAAGAAAGAAGTGATGAAAGAAGACAATCTGATCAGCAAGTGGTTGTCTTGGAAACACAAATAAATACACAATTTCATTTTTCTTTTGGTGAATGTTCCTCTTCATGACAGCAATGGACGGTTCAGTGATCATTTTACTTAGACCAGCAGATTTACTTCAACCAAAATCTGCAGCAGTTTTGAACAATTATCATCTCACTGTTTATTAACTAAATAAAATAATACTTAGATAGCCACCCTAAGCTTCCCAGTGACTCATGACGCAATGACTAACTCAAGTCCTTGAAATTGCAATGACTCATGGGACCAAAAGCCGAACAAATTGCATCTGATGTTTAACTTCAAGAGCTCATAACACTGTCCATGTTGTAATGTTGCTACAGCAACTGGAAATAATTACAGACGCGTGTTCATTCAGGCCAATGTTAGAAACATCTGATCATAATTAAATCTGTCCAGAAAGCCTGAGTCATTTCATCTCTACGACATGACGTTTTGGTGTTTCAGGATTTACTGACCACAGCTTCATCCAGACTGTTTCTATATTTAAATCTGCAATGACCGGATCCTTTAAAGCCATCACAAAGAGTTTCAACTAAATCTACACACACAGCAGCACATGCCCAATCAGTTTGTACTTATTTAGTGTCATTTTACTCTGAATAAACTAACATTTGGATGCCATTGTAAAAATGTTAAAAGTAAAAACACATTATAAAACAACAGTGTAAGCAATATAATCTAAAAATCCAAGTCATGCTCAGCATAACTATTGTTGAACTCCAAACTAGATTTGCTGATGCTGTTGATACAATCAGCTGTTTAGCTGTCTATCCACAACACAAAGAGAGCATCCTTTTTACAGCTTTGTTCAGATTCCATCCATCCATCCATCCATCCAGCCATCAGGGCTGAACAATTTTGGAAAATATTCTAATTGCGATTTTTTTTTTTTACTTCAATATTGCGATTTAATACGCAATTATTTTTCAATGTATTCTTCTCGTGTATTTTTCAATGAAGACCAGCAATAAATTTGTTTCAGTTGCAAAAATCTCCACTGTATTCAGCTCCACTGCAACTCTTGTTTCTGCATTTTTTTATTTTATTTATTTTCTGTTGTGTAGCTCCAGGATAGCAACTTGGCTAAAATGTGTGTGCGTCAGAATTCTATACCGCCTATCCATTGTGTTTACCAAAGCCGTAAACCCACGTTTGGTCACTATATTAATGGGCATCATGTCTTTCGCTATGAACTCCATTATTGCTTGAGTTAGTTCCACGTGCAGTTTCAAATTACAGGTAGTCCTCGGGTTACGACGGTCTCGAATTACGACGTTTCGTAGTTACGACACATCTCCCTTATTCACGTTACGCGGTTACGTTGGTTTTATGTCGGTTTTTACGTCGTTTTACATCGGTTTTACATCGGTTTTACGACTGTTTCACAACGGTTTTACGGCGTTAAACGTCGTAACGCGGCAGAAGAATACAGTACGCAGTACAGTGGCGGAGGAATACAGTACTGTACGGAGGAGGACAGCGTCACAAGCATCCCAGTAGGCCATTAGCCCTTCATTATGGCTCCCAAAACGCAAGGAGGACTCTTCTGATGCCAGTGCATCGAGGAAAAGGAAGGCCATCACCATGGACTTATGTCAAAAATCGGTTTACGCGATTGGTAAAACAGGTACGTCACATGTATTTACGTACGTTCTGACTTACGTCAAATTCGGTTAACGCCGCCGCCGTGAGAACGGATCTCCGTCGTAAGTCGAGGACTTCCTGTATTGTTTATATTTTAACTTTTAGCAATGTTATTAGTGGGTAGGAATTAGGGCTGAACAATTTTGGCAAATGTTCTAATTATGATTTTTGACCTCAATATTTTGATTTAATATGCGATTATTTTTCAACGTCTCCTTCTCATGTGGTTTTCATTGAACACGAGCAATAAATCAGTTTCAGTTGCAAAACACTCCACTTTTTTTTCAGCTCCGCTGCAACTCTGTTTCTGCATTTTTTTTGTGTAGCCCCGGGATAGCAACTTGGCTAAAATGTGCGCGCGAAGGCATTCTGTACCAATTATCCATTGTGTTAACCAAAGCTATAAACCAAGGCTTGGTCACTGTATTAATGGGCATCATGTCTTTTGCTATGAACTCCATTACTGTTCATGTTATTTCCGTGTGCCATTTCGACTTATGTTCACATGTAGTAATACCTTCGAACAGTTCGGTCAGTGATCCCTGTCGGCTGGTACTTTGCCTACTTCGAGGTAAAGCACTGGTCATTGGCATTCTAGCCATGCAACTATCGTACTAAATGCAAGAAGTGTAATAGCATTCATGAGAATAACCTGTATAAATAAAGGTTGAATGAATTAGTACGTCAAATATTGATAAGTACTCAAATGCAAGTGCTTGTGTTCAGTTTGAAATAAAATAGTACTGGTGAACTACAAAATGATTTTAACGTGTCAAAGTTGTGCAAATGCACACGTCCACATTTCATTAACTGAACCACATTTTTTTGGTCAATTTCTGTAAACAGCTGGATTAACTGTTGACATTGTTACTGTAAGCTACAGCTGTTTCCAGCTCATTTTAAGCTGCTTGCAGTCCAGTGTATAAATAACATCTTCACGAGATGATCATATGGTCCGCAGCTCACACGGTAAACAGACAAATCACTGCCAAACTAAACATTTCTTGACATTGCGTCCAGAAGAAGCGAGACAGCATCTCCTGGCAACAAGATGCCCCCCTGTGACATTAAACCAGGAGTGAGGCAGCTCTGAAGCATCCATCAACCTTGTTAAAAGCTGTCAAGTTCTGCATCAGATGAGGAGGTGCCGTCTAGTGAAGCACAACTCCTGCTGGGCACAAACTGCATAACTAAAGTAAATTAAGTGAGGGTAGGAGAAACAAAAGGATGTGGTGTGTTCAGCGGTGTTGCAAAATGTTATATAAATGCAGTTCCTCCTCCGGCCATTGTTAAAAGAAGTTAACTTTCCTGAAGGCCAACAGCATCTGTGGGCTGAAACTGAGCAAAGATGCAAGAAACTAATGAAAACAACCCCTGCTGCTTTTGTTTTGTTTTATTGTGCGTTCCAAATAAACTGACTGGATTGTGATTGTTGCGTCGTCGCGTTAACGGAACACGACCTCTGCTATATTCAGTAGCACTTCACACCTACTCCCCACCCCCTGAGCGTTACTCAGGTCTGTGTTTTTAAATAAGCCTAAAAGATTATCTCCGTGCAAATAAAAAGTCTGCGTTACCTGCGGATGCGAGGTGGTTTGGGTGGAGGTGTGTCCCATCTTTCATCGTCTGATAGATGGCTTGCTTTGTCAGGACTGCTTTCGCTCTGCATCAAGACAAAAAAAAAAAGATAATTTACCAACATGGATAAATGTGTTGGTGTCCTTTTAGGTCTTTTCGGCACGTTTCTCGTCCCGCAGTTTTCAAGAATCATAAATCAAAACGTTCAGCTCTTTCGGGGACAATTCTATGACTTTTAGTATTGGTGCAACTTTAGCTTTTTGAAATATTTAGCCTTTTCTGCCAATTTTTTCCTCATAGAAAATGAACTGAGCTCATTTTGCATCCTTCAAATCTTTAGATGCGTTTACAGCCTTGTACTGCTCCTTTCATAGTTTGTTCTGGTTCAGTTTCTTTCAAATTATTTGTGCAACTTTAAACTTCTTTCAGCTACTTTGAGGTAATTTCAGCTAGTTTTTCAGCCGTTTTGTGCTCCTTTCAGATTTGTTCTGCTAACTACAGTACAACATTTTTGTGCTTCTTTAATTTCTTTCTGCTCCTTTCAGCTTATTTATGCAAGTTTCAGCTTTTTCTGCTATCTCAGCTACTATTTAGCTGTTTTTATGCTAGTTTTAACTTTTTCAGCAAATCCCACATTTCTTGCACTCACTCTTTCAACCTATTTCAGCAAAAATATGCTCTCTCCACTTCCTTCTGGTAATTTAAGCTTCTTTTTGCTATTTTTAGCTACATTTCAGCTGGTTTTCTTTTGCAAGTTTAAACTTTTTTCAGTTAATTTCTACTTTCTGTGCTAATTTCTGCTTTTTTCAGCCTAAATGGGCCAATGTGTTCTTTCAGCTTTCTTCTGTTAATTTAAGTTTGTTCTACCTTTTCAGCTACAGCTTTAGCATTTTTAGCTAAATTTATCTGTTTTCAGATAAATTCAAGTTTTTCTTGGCAATTTCTGCTACTTTCAGCCTATTTAATTTCTTTCTGCTAATTTCAGCATGTTATACTTTTTTCAGCTATTTTCTGCAATTTTCTAGTTTTGTGACTATTTAGCTGTTTTATGCTAAATTTAGCTTTTTTTCTGTTATTTCCACATTTTTAACTCATTTAATCAAATTCTGCTTCCTTCTGATAGTTTGAGCTTCTTTCTGCTTTTTCAACTACCTGTACTTTTCTTCTAAATTCAGCTTTTTTTGTTGTTGCTAATTTCCTCTTTTTTGTGCTAATTTCTGCTTATTTAAATCTAATTCAGCAAATGCATGTTCTTTCTGCTTTCTTCTGGCAATTTAGGCAAGTTATTCTATTTCAGCTACATTTCAGCTTGTATTTTTAGCTACCGTCAAGTCAAGTCAACTTTATTTCTAGAGCACAGTTAAAACAGATAAACTGTTATCAAGGTGCATCACAAACAACATCAAAGAGATTTTTAAAAAATGACAGAACCCGTAACACGCACTAATGGTAAAACTATGAACCTAACAGCAATAAAAATATAACAAAAATGTAAAAGAACAGCATTAAAACAAAAACAACAGGATACAATATAAAGTCAGCTCAGACAGTTTGAAACGCCAGAGAGAACAGATGGGTTTTTAGCATGGATTTGAACATGTGAAG
>JARVGQ010000610.1:20118869-20145137 GCA_031762355.1 Hypsolebias martinsi | reverse complement strand
TTGAATGATACAAGATATATATGTTGTGCCATTTTATGCAAAGTTCAAATATCATGTCAGTGGACCTTTAAGGGTACCAGCAAGTTTGTCCATTTTATTTAAGCATCCTCAGAGAAATTAAGCTTCGTCTTAACGAGTTGTAAAAGTACCAAGTCTCAATTCACTGCGTTGTTAGTGGGGTGAAGCAGGACGACTTCAGAGTACTTGATTTGTTTATCACATTTTTTTTTTTATTTGAAGTTGTTTATCTAAGCTGGGGTGTTTATTGCCCGTGCACATGCTGTTTTACCTTCCCTCGTGGCAGTAACGTAAGCATGAAACGATGAAAAACCATTCAGACAAGAGATTCCAAAATGTCGACACTCTGTGTTGCCACAGGCCAACTCTTTGAACAAGATGGTGCGATTATACAAGACTTCACCCCCTGCCAATGGAAAATGATAGGGTCTGTTCCTGGAAAGGGCCCATTACAGACAGTAAAGCAGCAGGTGCACTTTTACAAAGCAAGTCCACCCAACTTCAGACTTTTAGCGCCTCGGATTTAAAGCCACTTTATATTCCACTGAAGACTTCCACCGCCGTTCTTCGCCTGGAGCCGTCACACTTGCCGGTACAGATATAGACTCTTCTGCGCACGTTCTGCATCCGGCCTTTGTCTGGGGAACAAAAAGCTGAGAAGATCCAAGTGTTGAAACCATTGGATCGAAATGGAAACGGACTGGTCGTCTTCGTCACTCCAGCTGACAGAAAACCCCAGAATTAGTGCATTACGTTGCCAGATATTTGTGCAATTTACATGCCGTTTTGTTTATTACATGTGTCTAAGTGTGTTTTCATACAGCCTTCGGTTGACTGCCCCCGCACCCCTCAGCCCAAGTCACTTTGCATTAATGCTGCAGTGTCTTGATAAAAACAAAGAGCAGACCAATATGGAGCTTTAGACGGAGCCACATGGACTTGGTGGGGCCTCGGCGCCAGGATGATGTAACCACACCTGCCCGTGGGCCTGAATCTTCGTGTCTAAGGACGTCATTCGTAAGCGCACACTAAATTCATTATTTCTTTTCCTGAAGACCTGCCACTCGGACATTTTTCCTGTAGGATCTAATTATTGAAGAAATCCTCATCCCTAGAGAAGCAAAACTGACTTCAAGATGATGCGTTTCATGTTTTATCATCTGTGGTTTAACATCATTAGTCAACAGATTGTTTTTAGTGGCTCCAAAGGTTAGCATTGTTTAGAAACTATTTTAGAATTAGTCTTCTGCAAATCAGCGTTTGTGAACTTTTTATTCTCACCAAAGTTTTATGCAGACTTTTTAAATTACATTTAATGTTTTCTCTTGCCAAATATTGATGTTTACATGGTGAGAACATTTGACGAGATAATGAAAATGTTTCATCAAATCATTGCAAAGTCTAATCTATAAACAATAGAGGGTAAAAATGTCAAAATAATGTGTTAATTTAACAAAGACAACGCTATTCTTTTGAATTTAAGAGTTCAAATGCAGCTCAAATATTTTATATCTAAGTTTTGTTTTAAGTCATATTTTGGGTAAATTATTTTTCATCAGAAAAAAAGTTGGGTTTTGATTTTAAAAGCTTTTATTAGTGTGAATGTTTATGAAGCATTCGCACTGTTGTGATCCAATTTTATTCCACGTTTTGCAGCATCTTTCTCGTTCCACACTTTTTGTGCCATTTCAACAAATCGTATATCTAAACGTTCAACTCGTTCAGAAGAGTGCGATGACTTTGGTATTGGTGCAACTTTAGCTTTTTGAAATATTTAACCTTTTCTGCCACTTTTTTTCCTCATAGAAAATGAATTGAGCACATTTTCCATCCTTCATATCTTTAGACCTGTTTACAACCTTTTACTGCTCCTTTCACATTTCGTTCCGCTTCAGTTTCTTTGTGCGCATTAAAACTTTTTTCAGCTACTTTCAACTGTTTTGTGCTCCTTTCAGAATCTTTCTGCCAACTGCAACATTTCCATGCTTCTTCAAACTTCTTTCTGCTAATTTCAGCTTGTTTTGCTCATTTCTGCAAGCTTCAGCTTTTTCAGCTACTATTTAGCTGGTTTTATGCTAATTTTAGCTTTTTTTCAGCTACCGTAATTCCACATTTTTGGCACTCATTTAAACTGTTTTCAGTCTAATTCAGCAAAATGTGCTCTCTCCACTTCCTTCTGGTAATTTAAGCTTCTTGCTTTTTAGCTGCATTTCAGCTGTTTTTTGTTGTTGCCAATTTCAGCTTTTTCAGATAATGTCCATTTTTTTGTGCTAATTTCTGTTTCTTTCAGCCTTATTGGGCAAACATGTTCTTTCTGCTTTCTTCTGCCCATTTAAGCTTGTTCTACCTGTTCAACTAACTTGTTAGCATTTTGTAGCTAATTTCGTCTGTTTTCAGATAAATTCAAGTTTTTTTGTGGTAATTTCTGCTACTTTCAACCTAATAAATTTATTTCAGCTTGTTATGGTCCTTTCAGCTTAATTATCCTAGTTTAATCTTTTTCTGCTATTTCAGCTGCTATTTAGCTGTTTCAATGATTATTTTAGCTTTTTCAGCTAATTCCATATCTTTGAGCTCATTTCAGCTCTTTCCACTTCCTTCTGGTAGTTTAAGCTTCTTTCTGCCTTTCAGCTACTTTTTAGCTATTTTTTTTAATTTCAGTTTTTTACTTAGTTTAGCATTGTCAGCTAATTTCCATTTGTTTGGTGCTCATTTCTGCTTATTTAAACCTAATTCAGGAAGTATGTGTTCTTTCTGCTTTCTTCTACTAATTTAGCTACATTTCAGCATTTTTAAGCTAATTTTAGCTGTTGTTTTAGCAAGTTCTTCTGCAATAAACAGTCACACTGCATTTTTGCAGGAAATGTAATTTTCCTAGTTTAAGTTAAACTCTCCACCTGACAAAGTATAAAAAATAAATCCAACACTAAATTTTTTTTCACATGTCAACACAAGTGTTGAAGAAATAAAGTTAGGTGGATAAATATCAATCATTTCTTCTTATAACTTCTGCTTTTGTTTAGTTAGCAAACTCATTTTGAGCTAAAACCTTAAATGAAACGTTCGTTTTTAAAGCATGCAACTTGTTGTTAATTTTTTTTTACTTTAAATTCAGCTAAAAGAAACCTTCCTTTTTCACAACACAAAGAAAACATTAAAACAGGGCCAAACATCACAAATTGAAAGTATTGTCAAAATAAAACCTGTACAGACACCATCATACTATTGCTACGTTAAAACAGTGCTGTGGTCTATATTTAACTTAAACATATCGGGTTACAAACATTTTAGTCACAAGTGTGCAAAGAAAAACAAAAATTACAGACATTTTACAGACGCCGTCATGAATGTAAGAAAACACAGCGATCAAGATGAAATCTGTTATTCCTACTGCTCCCAGTAAAAATGGATTGTCTAATACATTCTGTTATAGGTCTTCACATTACATCTCATGTATAGGTGTTCCATTTGATCTTAAAACGCTCAAATTTAGTTAAAGTGTGAAATAAATGAGCACAAATTAAACAAAGGGAGTTTCTGCATCTGTGTAGGGAATAAAACATGTTTGAAGAAGTGTAATGCGAAACTTTCTGTGATCAGTCTTGACTGTTGTGATTGCTTGAGTTGTACCAAATAAAGATTAAGTCATATTACACTCTTTTTTTTTTTTAATAATTACTTTTACAGTATAACTAAGTTTGTTCAGCAACTGAGCTTCTGCTCTTTTGTCTTCATCGTTTCGTCTTTGAGGGAAAGGGGGAGAAAATTGCACATAAAACCCTTCACACTAAACTGCATTTGTCAGTGAGTTAACCGCCAACATCAAGCGCCACGCTGCTGCGCTGTAGTGCTAGGTGCTGTGAAGGTAATTTCACAGTGAATTGCATCAGTACCTTCGACCTGCCTTGTGCCAGACTCTACTCACAGTTTTCCATTTTAGCACATCTTAGACTGAGCTCATGTTCCGACGGCTCTGTTAGGACAAGAGGACCTTGGCTGCGTAGAGCAGTAACCCGCCCAGACCAGCAGTGGCAGCGATGGCGATGACCCTCACTAAAAGGAAGTCCATGGAGTCCTCCAGCTTTGTGTGCAGCCTCAGGACCTGCCGGTGGGTGTCCTCCCGGTTGCCCGAGTTCTCGATGACGTGATTGGCCAGGCCGCGCTTTTCGTTGAGCGGCATCTGAGCGGCCATGCGCTGCTCGGCCTGCTCCTGGGTCAGGCCGTCCCTCTGCATCAGGCGCTGCAGCTGAGTTGCAGGGTCGCTGAAAAAGAAACAGGCGACGGAAAGTTAAGGCGCGTTATATGACCAGGAAGCAGCGAGTCGCACTAACGAGACAAAGAGAGAGTTGGAGAAGGGTACCAGCAACTCACAAAACTGATCTTGATGGCTGGTTTGTGTCAAAAACAAACACCCGCCGTAAGCACACCATGAAAATGAAACTCTGTTGATGAAGAATGTCGAATTAAAAATGTTCTTACCAGTAAACCACCACAGTGTGGGTCAGAAACTTGGTGAGACGTCTAGTTTCAAAGAGGAGGGGCACATCCAAGATCACATAGCGGTACCCTAGGGTGTCAGGATGGATCAAAAAATTATTACCATGCTTACACTCTGCACAAAATCCAATAACAAAATTCAGTTGCACATAATTAAATGGTGCATTAGAACATTTCTTTATTTTGATTAAAGCAAAGGGCAGGAGTCAATGTTTGTCTTTAATAATCATTTTGTTGAAATTAACATTTTTTTTTTTTTTTTACTTCACAAGAGAATGGTTTCCAAAGCCTTTCATCTTACACTGAATATCCTAGTCACATTATTATTTTTATTTTTTTTAACCACAAGTGAAACAAAAAGTATTTTCCAGTCTCACCTTTGAGGAAGTACAAAAGGATCTCTTTGAGCATTGCTTTGTGGATCTCTGGGTGGGTGATGGAGTTCAGCAGCCTCCTCTTCTCCTCGCTAGCAAAAATGATTTGGCCCAGCTTCTGCCTGTCGATCTCGCCGTTCTCCAGCAGAACCTCTGGCCCGAACTGGTAGACGATGCGAGAATAGGCAGGAGTGTACGGCTCCACGACTAATACGGAAACAAATTCTGGACTTTTAGCATGTTATTACAAGACTAACAACATAAATGAATCAAAAATGACAATAGGGTGATTACAGTTATTGTAGGATCAAACAGAGTTCAAAAAGAAGTAGCAGCTTATGAGACATAACAGGAAATATGTTTATTTTTATTCTGACTCATCACATCAGTGCAATTATACATTTGCATGCATTTTATTTTCCATGTGTAGCTATGTGATCCAAACCCACTTTTGTGACCTTTTTATCTGCACCACATCACTGACATCAGTCAGCAGAGACATCCTTCATGATTCATGCACTCTTCTCCAAGCATTTGTCTTAAAGAACCTGGCTTATTTTTGAGAAATCTGCCTAAAGATGGCTTCTAGCGAGTGACACCCCTGGGCAAAACATTCACTTTGCAGTCACTGTGGGTTTATAGTGAGGTATATATCAACTGACCTTTTCTGGCCACGACATCAGCGTCAATAATGGGGCAGCCGAGCTCCCGCAGCATTGAAGACACAGTGCTTTTTCCTGAGGAAATGCCTCCTGTAAGCCCCACCAGGTACATCTTAAAGAAGGGACAGACATAATCAGGCACCATCATTACATTAATGATATTTAGTTTCCCCTGTTCTTAGTAATTTTTAAACTAGAAATGTATTAATGTTAAAGGCACAGAAAATACAGAATTGGTTTGTGAATATCGTTAAAATACAACAATTTAACAATGTTCTGTGATAACAAAAATAAACAAAGTCCCTACACCTCAATATGAAATACAACAAGACGACGTACATTCTCAGACCCTTAAATAACAAAGTACAAACATAAACGTTTTTTTTTTTTTTTTCAACTTAATGGACATGTTTAGGTTTCTCATGATCTGTAGGACTGTTATTGCCAAAGCACTAAAGCTAAAATACAAGCAGCATTTAAACACTAAATTAACTGGTTTTCCTGCTTTTTACACCAGGCAGATTTACTTAGCAGCTTTATTCATTTGTTGCATTTTACAGAAATTATACCATGACAGTTTATCTGAAGCATAGGCAGTTTAAACATCTTTAGGTGCATATTTTTTTAATCATTTTATTTATTCCAGAACTCTACATTTGAATGTATAAAATACCATTACATTTTAAATTGTATTCAGATAAGCTATTAAATGTTCCTACAAAGGAGATCTCAAATGTTTGAACAAATCTCTTTATAAATCTGAAAATGTCAATAATATATATTTCAAGAAACCGAATAGATAATTAAAAAGCTGCTTAACACTAAATTACTTTCAGAAACATCTTAAGACCTAAATTAGACTTGATATAGAAAATAATGCCCTCAGCATTTCTTGGATATTTTAACCTTACTGGGGATCAATTACCTTGAACACGACAAACTATGTCAAACATAAAATGTTTTTGCCAGTTTTATTTCCCCTTAACACGCCCCCTGATGATTAATAATTAATTGCATCGTAGTTTTGTTTCATATGTTCATTAAATGGCTGTTAAAAGATTTCAGAGCTTGAAAATGTTAAAAGTTGCAACTAGTTAAAACCCTAACAAGACTAAAACCTCCGTGATCTCAAAATAAACTGCTGTCCGCTTGTTTACCAAACCTGATTTAGTTTTATAGCTGCCAACTATTATGACTTTATTTATTTTACCTTCTGGACGTCAAAGATTTTCCAAACAGCTGAATCTCAGTGTCTCGGTGGCAGCATTGAAGCTAACAGGCTAACGTTAGCACAAGTGTTGCTCAGGTAGAAACGGCCACGAACGACCGGTTAAACGACACCAGCGCCATTTCAGAAAAACAGTAAAAACATCTGAAAACGCAAACTGTTTGGAGGCAGCTTTGTCATAAAATACCCCTGAATGTAACTTAAGTTTGCGGTACGTTGTCTGCTAACAAACTAGCTTCGTAGCTTCACGAGAGCCACTTTAAAATGACTCCGACGAATCTCCACGCATTAACATTAGTTCCGTCTGACATGCGTTCATCCTTCCCCCACTCAGCTCAATGACAAAAACATCCTCAACAGTGGCTTTATTTCAAAGCAAAACAAGTACTTGCATGAATGAAAGTATCAACATAAAATTAAATCAATTACTTTGATTCATAAAGCAAAATAAAAATGTACAAGTCCATTTTCCTCTGGAATAATTAAAAAACTAAGTATCAATCTTCTGATCAATACATGTATTTTGTTTTGGTGAGCACGAGGAATCAGGCAGACTGGAGGAATTGTGGGAGTGTTTGGATCTTTTGCCTCTGTGAACTGTTTCACCTCCATTCTCCCCTTCCTCCCGCTCTAGTCGGCCTCTTTTCACAAAATGGTCTATCCTGGACTCCAGACTCTCGCAGCACGGCCGCTGCAGCAGCGGACGGTAGTTTTTCTGCCTGCTGCCTTCCACAAGGCAGCAATGGTTAGAAGACACACCACCTGTGGATTGAGAGCAGTGGGGAAATTATTTTAGTTTATTAAATTTATTTCATGTTAAAAAGTAGTTCTACTTGGACTAAAAAAATAAAGTTGATAAATAAAAAAAAAATCAAGACCATCTTGCTAGTCAAACTTTGACATTTATTTATTACCGTATTTTTCACCGCATAAGATGCACCTTTTGGCAAAAATGTGCAAGTCCTGCGACTTATATAACGAAGCGACTAATATACGTTTTTTTCACCTACACTTATAACACAATTTTTGGCTGAGATCTGACAATTTCATTCATTTTGACATAAAAACATATTTAACATTACCATCTGCAGCCACTAGAGGGCCCTTGACCGTTATAGCAAGCCAAGTGTCTCATTAATAAGTAAAAGTGGCTATTAATGAGACACTTGGCTTGCCATACGTCAAATCAGCTGCATTTCACCACGCTGCCCAGGTGAAATGCAGCTGATTTGACCATTAAAGGGCATTCATTAAGGAAAAGTTCAACTGAGACACTTTGCTATAATGTCGAGCAAACAATTAGTTTTTTAAGCGTTGATCTTGTTAAATTATTGTTAAAGTCCTCCTGTGCATGCTCCTGTGGCCATCATTTTTTTTGGGCGTAACACTGGCCCACATTTCTGGGTGGTCAGCAGTGACGCACAATAGATGCGACTTATACGGCAAAGTAGAGTTGCATTTGGGCCCAAAAAATCTGACTCGACCCGGCCGCAGGCCACAGTCATAATTTCAAAACCTCACCCAACCCGATGAATTAACAGTAATTACAGGTCCGAACCTGGAAAAAACTCGTCATTCTTAATTAGTTATTAAAGTCGGGGGGACGTGCAGCTAAATAAACGGAGCAGAAGTTTCGGAGCCGAGAGGTATTTGTACTTTCATGGCCGTAAAAAAGCATTGCGGTGCAACGGCCGCATACGGCTGGTGGAAGTATGGCAGGCCATGTTATCATATAATTGGAACGCAGGTATAATTGGACCCTGACTTAATTAAAAGCCCGAGACTGGCCGGCCCGCTCATTAATCAGACTATAACGGCCCGACCCGGCCCTAAACCGGATCGGTCCAGGCCGGGTTTTGGGTTAGAAATGACAGTTCTACGGCGGAGCAAATTGTTTATATATATTTTTTCCCACTTTATTAGATATACCTGGACTGATGCAACTTATATGGCGGTGCAACATGTACGATGGAAAGTACGATAGTTGGAACACCACATAGAGTTTTTAAGTGTCAGCATATCTGCAGCTACACAGAATAAGTTTCAGTTGTGTCTCTTCCATCATGTTTTGCACAATATTTACATATGTAACTATAGGGATTGCTTTTAATCAACTGATTCCAAATGCAGGTGGTGTAAAAACCTTGAAATACCACTGACGGCCATCGTCTTCTCACCTCTTTCCTCCAAACCTTGAATCATCTCGTGCAGAATGTGGGCCCTGACAGCGCTCTGAGTCCAGTGCTGCTGCAGCGACGACAGAACGTGGTTCGCCTCGTCCGCCTCCAGCTGCCAGCTCAAGCCTTCAAAGTGGCAGTGGTACAGCACCAGAGGATAATCCACCGCCATGCTGCACGCCAGACGGAACACGAATCAAAACTTCACACTTCAGCGATATTTCTAATTTATATTAATCCTTCTCATTTTAAAGAAATAAAACAATTATATATAAAACGTCACCTGTATTGGGGCTTCCTGGGGTTAGTCTTAACATCCACAAGTTGATCAATTATCTCTGGAGCTTCCAGCTTCTGTCCAACCAAAAGAAGCACGGCCATCATGCAGCGTACCTGCAGCCAAACAACTCATAATTTACTGCAGAAACAGCTAAAATATCCTATTTCATACGAATAAGGGGGTTTAAATGAACCAGATGTTACATTTTTCTATAAAAGTATACAACATAAAGATAATTCTATTGATACCTGGTGGTAAAGGAAGGCTAACCCTTTGATCTCAAACACAAACAGATCATACGGATCTCTAGACTTGCGCTGGGGATACACAGGCTTGATTTGGGCTGACAGAATGGTCCTCTCAAACTGCAGAACTCCGTTCCCCACGTCCATTTTACACAGGTTACGAAAGTCATGAGTCCCCTCGTACCTGATGAGCGACAACACGTCTTCAAATCGAAATCTGAGGAAGAAGAAGCCAGCGTTTGTGACTCGGAGTCATCGTCACTCACCGTTTTGCAGCTTCCGCCATTAACGCAACATCCAGTGACCCTTGGGGGAAGTAGTAGCGGTATGTGCGGGACTGGCAGTCAAAGCGTGCGCTGAAACCTTGTGCTACTGGAGCCCAGTCCAAGACACGAATGTCCTGAGGCAACACTCTGTTCAGCATCTTCACATATGGAAGCTCGGAGGTACAGTTTGACACTGCGCCACGGTCAACATTTTCAGGGAGGGTGACACCCAGACCTCCACAAAACTGTGTGGAGCGCAAGTCAATGGTAATGACCTGAAGTGGAGACAAATGACCATTTATGCTACACTTTGTCCATATGCACAGCTTTTTTTTTTTAACTTTTCTGAACACTAACTGGGACATTCTTCATAGATAGATTGTAAAATTTGATGCACTTACTTGAGAAAAGGCACTGACTCCTTTATCCGTGCGACCACATCGGTGGTAGTTGGAGCTCTGCCTGTCCTGAATCAGTCGAGTCTTCAGCAGCGCTTCAAAGAGTCTGGCCTCCACCGTGATGTCCGTGTTCTCTTGGACAGCAAACCCCTGGTAGGCCCACCCCAGGTAGGCCAGTCTGAGAGCTACATGACGCCGAGGGTGAGCAGTAAAGTCAAAGGGGCGTTCTTTGCCTGATTTCTTTCTACACTTTTTAGCACAGCTGGTGTTTTCATCAGACCTATCAGTTTCATTAGGACATGAGTTGGACATCATGGTGTCTCCAGCTCCACCGTCCTCCTCCTTTAGCTGGGACCTGAGCTTCTCCAGCTCTGCCTCCAGCTCCTTAATCCTTTGTTTTGTTGACTCCATGCTCTTGATGAAAAACACAAAGTACTTGGGTAAAACAATTTAGCATTGTAGGAGAGCCAACTGATATGAGTTTAATATGTAAACGTGGTAAACCCAAAACGTTTGCTAACTTTTATTTTTAATCTCTTCATTTTTTTATTAACTTTTATGCTATTTTCATTAAGTCCAAGTCAAGCTGATGAAGCTACTACACATTCAAACACAGCTAGCTTGTTACGAACAAACTGAACTGCTCGTCAAATAACCCGCTAGCTCGCCTGAAAACTTAAATAAAAACGATTAGTCAAAATTGACATTAGCCAAAACTTATAAAAAATAAATAAATGTGCGGCTTTACCTGTTACTTTGAGTCACAACGTTGCGTACGAAGCTTTACTTTTCAGTCAGCTTGCTAGTGCACACGAGCGCACTTTCTACCGGTTTTCAAGACGGGCACATTTTACAAGAGGACGCATATTCTGCCGAGGCTTCTGGGAAATGCAGTTCAGCACTGAAATGGTTTTCTGAACAGGGATAGAATCTTGTTTTGGAGTCAATAAAGATTTTTAGGATTATTTGAAATTGTTTGAATACAATAATCGTACTTATTTATTTGCATATTTTGCCTTCAATGCATTTTATCATAGTTATTTATGTGAGGTTAACATAAGTAACCTAAACAATTTTAATCAAATTCGCTGTTTCTGCCATTATTTACTCAAAGTTAATAACATATTGTTGTGCTTATTGTAAACAAAATATTCAGCCAGAAGCTGGATGAAGTGCTAAATCTGATTTTGCGATCTAAGGTACACTTAAATACAGTGTGACCCAAAATGAATTGCATATTTATTAACAGTAGTCAGTGTAAGAAGGAAATTCAACTGGATTCGAGGATTCAAGGTTCTTTATTTGTCATTCCATCGTATGTGGTACACGTGGTGGAATGAAATTGTGTACACAGGGTCCCAGTTACATCCAACAAAAGTATAAAATGTAACATAAAAACAGTAATAAGATCCAAGATATGAACTAAGAACAACATTAGTTAAAAAATACACTAAGCTAGTTCAAAAACAATACGCCAAACAGCAGCATGAACATGAGTCTGTGTGAGCAGATGAGCATGCATGAACACAGCAACATGAAACAGATCAGCAGCAACATGAAACAGATCAGCAGCAACATGAAACAGATCAGCAGCAACATGATGTGATATTTCACAGTGATGATCCTGGTTCCTTAGTCTAGTGGTTCTACACTTAATGCTCCTTAAACTCCTCCCTGAGGAGAGTGGGGTTCCTGTAAGTGTGTGTGCTGGGTGAGTGGGGTCCTTCATGATGCAGGTTACCCTCTTCCTGCATCTGGAGGTGTAGATGTCTGTGATGGTGGGGAGGCTGACTCCAACAGACTTCAACAGCGCCAGCCCAAAGTTGCATATACAATATATTTGGTGCTGATGCTAGTGTACATCTGCAGCAGGGCAGTCTGTCGAGAGAACAGGATTAAAGTTTGTTTTAGCTGAAGCAACATCACCTCCAGCACACCATCAAAGGGGTTCTGATAATTATTATTTTTCTGCTGGTTTTAATTTAAAATAATTCCCCCATGGGAAGGATTAAAGAATCTCACCCTGCTGCGAAATACATAAAAGGCAGCTCCTGTGAAGATCTCCAAAAGGATCATTGATAACTATCAGGATGCCGATGGACTATTTCATGAAACAGAGTGAGAGAAGTCACCTCTTGTACTAAACCCATCTTGTGTTTTGTTAAGAGATGCATTACACAAGCCACCATGATGGAATTTTCAAAGAATGTGCCAAAATGGCCTCAAAGGGACACGAATAATAGAGCTGCAATAGAGATCAGAGCAACTCCAGAGATATTTGTACTTTTTTATAATGATAATTGTATAATGTCTCTCACTGGAGGTGATGGTCTATGTGTGTATCAGTTTTTGTCTTTCTTGGTAACTTTTGGTGTATTTTATATGTATTTTTCTCTCATTTGTTTCTTGTTGTTTTCTATGTGTTCCAGTTGGTTTCCCAGAGTGCCATCAGTTCATTCACCCTCAGTCAGTTTCTGTTCCTCAGCTCTTGCCACGCCCACTCTCACCTGTGTGCTCAGGTGTCTCCGTTCCTTTCATCAGCCCCTTTCCGTCACGTCCCTCGGTGTTTCACTTCACCTTCAGTTGAGCATCGCGTGTGTTTTTCTCCTGTCTCGTTTTCCCCTGTGTCTCTTTGAGTTTTGTTACTTTGTTTTGTTTACAACATTTTTATTTGTCTGTTTTGTTTTTGTTTGTTTAATAAAGTTCAAGCTTTTACCCGAGCTCCTTGTGTCATTGTGTATTGGGCCCTACCTCTACAAACCATGACACCATTTCTGAGAAGGCAGCATTCCGGACAGCACCAAGATGGAAAACATATGCCAAAGGAAACCAAATGTTGCATTGTGTTATGTTGTAACATATTATATTTTATTTTCTTGGATATTGTCGTATTGTGTCTTCATTT
Source organism: Hypsolebias martinsi (assembly GCA_031762355.1). NCBI lineage: Eukaryota > Metazoa > Chordata > Actinopteri > Cyprinodontiformes > Rivulidae > Hypsolebias > Hypsolebias martinsi. Next base: position 20,132,087 of record JARVGQ010000610.1, on the reverse strand, counting down.
ATTGCAGCTTTTTGATAAAAAGAGCCATTTCTGCCCCTTTGTTCACTAAACAAAATGTGTTGCAAAATCTGCTACAACTGTGTTTATCAACTCCTGGTTCATGGGCCACTTCGAGTTTGTTGGAGGGGGGCTTTTCTGGCCAGTGCATAAAAATAAAAACGAATTTTAACATTTATCGATACTTACCGGTATACAGTGTAGGACAGGGTTCTGCAACCTTTACAATCAAAAGAGCCATTTTACATCATTGTTAATTAAATTAAAAGTGTTCAGAGCTGCAACAACCTGCTACAACTGTGGTTATCAACTGGTGGCCCATGGGCCACTTCAGGTTTGTTGGAAGGAGCTTTTGTGGCCACTAGGGGTGAATTTATAAACATAAAATAACTAATAATGTATATTTTTACAATTTAGGACAAATGAAAAGACCAGATTATTTTTAGAAGATTTTTAAAATTAATAAAAACTATGAACTATGCAGACCTAGGTAATTTTTTTAATTGTGGAAAAATAAGTATAGAAATAAAGCATAAAGTTAAAGTAGGTATGTTTTACTCCTTGTACTTGTTGCAGTATTTGCATATTTGCAAAAGAAATGACAAGAAAACTGCTAAAACTACCGCTAGACCTTTTTAGCTGTTTGTATAACAACCAATAAAATTTAGTTTTATGTTAGTTTTGATCGAAGCTTGAATGAGCCGCTGCAGAGGGACCAAAGAGCCGCATGTGGCTCAAGAGCCGCAGGTTGCAGACTCCTATAGGACAAAAAAAAATCATATGATGTGAAGAAGGGGAAAAAAAAATTCCAGTTTACAACAATTTTTATAAAAAAAATTTAAACACTGGACTCTGCAGGCCTATGGAAAGTAATTAAATGTCCCACTTTCAGGTAATAAAGTAAAAATTAAAAGTATTATTCAAACATTTGCAGAAAATTAATGAATAATGATGAAAAACTGTTAAAATAAATACATACATTTAAAAAAGCCTTTTTTTGTAAAAAAAAAAAAGAAGTTAATATTAATATTAATATTGATAAGAAGAACAATATTAATATTAATTTACAATGCAATTAAATTTAATTTGAGTTTTGGACAAAGCTTCAAAGCGCCACAGATGAGGGACTAAAGATCAGCAAGTGGCTTGAGAGCCACAGGTTGCAGACCCCTGGTTTATTGCAAAGTGTCCCATCATATTGCACGGTAACATATATAACTGTAACATATTGTGTTGTACAAGAACATGTTTTTTAATAACAAATTACACGATTGTCAAATGATTCACCAACCTTAATACATTATGTTAAATTTTAAAGTTGTTTCAATCCATTATAAGCAGTTAGTTAGGAGATTCTTCAAAAGTACTGCGCAGATTTCATCTAAGGAAGTCTCTTCTTTATTAAATCACCTCCGATGGAACGCTGAAGCATCCACTTACAAGAATAACTTATTGTTGACTTTTGTTTTGATTTTTTTTATGTTACAAAATATTGAAACCTACTAAAACTCTGTGGCTTTGTAAAGAAATACAGATTTTTTTTGTCACAGTTCAAACTGCCTGAGCTCCCTCACCAGCTGTTTGGATCTGAAGCAGCTGCAGGAAACCTGGTCTGACTCCACGGGCCTCTGGCTGCAGCAGAGCCGTCTCCATCAGAGCGAGCTCCAGGGATGCCCGGACGTCTTCCACAGATCTTCTTCTGCTTCCATCTCATCAGTGCATTTCTCAGAGTTTACGCCAGAAACCCTGTGAGGGACTGTGCCACTTCCTCAGTCACATTCGGATTTTTGTGGAGGACACGACAACAAGACAGACTCAGTGTTGGATCATTTAAGAAGTTTTAACCAGAAAGTCTCTGCTCATGAAGATTATGCTGTTGAGGTTTGCATCCAAATAAATTCAAACAAAACAAGAGAAACTGAATTTATTGCAAAAATGCAGTGTGAATGCTTATCGCTGAAGAACTTGCTTAAAAACAGATGAAATTAGCTAAAGACATGCTGAAATGTAGCTGAAATGGAAGAACTAGCCTGTTAACAGAAGAAAGCAGAAACAACACATATTTGCCGAGCTTAGTTTAAATAAGCAGAAATGAACACGAAAATTTATAAATTAGCTAAAAATAGCTGAAGTCAGCAATAAATAGCTGAAAAGTAGCTGAAACAGCAGAAAGAAGCTTATGTTACCAGAAGAAAGTGGAGAGAGCACATTTGTGTCCAATTAGACTGAAAGAAGCAGAACAGAACACACAAAAAAAGGAAATTATGTGTAAAAAGCTTAAATAAGAAATAAAACAGTTGAATAGGAGCTGAAAAAGCAGAAAGAAGCTTAAATTAACAGAAGCAATTGGAGAGAGCACGGTTTTGCCAAATTAGGTTGAAAAAAGTTTAAATGAGTCCAAAAAATGTGGAATAAGATGAAAAGGCTAAAATTAACATCAAAACAACTAAATACTTTAGGTGAAATAGCAGAAATAGTTAAAACTTGCTGAAATGAGCTGCGATGAGTTAGAAGCACACAAATGTTAAAGTTAGCAGGATAAATCTGAACTGAGCACAAAACAGCTGAAATTAGCAGATTTTTTTTTTATTATTTGCACAAGGAAGCTGAAATAAGCTGAACCAGAACAAAAATGTGAAAGGAGCAGTAACATGTTGTAAACAGCTCTAAAGACGTGAAGGATGTAAAATGAGCTCAATTCATTTTCAATAGGAGAAAAGGTTAAACATTTAAAAAAAAGCTAAAGTTGCCCCAATACCAAAAGCCATAGCGGGATTGTCCTGAAAGAGCTGAACGTTTTGATCTATGATTTGTTGAAATAGCACAAAAATCGCAGAACGAGTTTGATGCAGGAAAACGTACAGAATAGACAAAGTAGGAATAATCAATATAAACAAGATCACTATAGTCTGGATGCTTAATAAGCATTCACTCAGTCAATAAACTGTGGAGTTTGAGGTTACTGCCTGTCATAGTTTCATATTGCAGATCTCAAAGGCAGGACTTGGAGAAGAGCTTGAGGGAAATTTCCTCCACTAGAGGGCGCACTTTAAACACACTGAAACAATCAGCCAGGCCCAGGAGTGCTGCTTTTTTTGTCTTCTGTTCCACTGTGATGGGAGTGATGGGCTAATGGAGTCCGCATGGCTCAGAGGGAATGTCAACCGGGAAGCAGAGTGGATAATGATTTACTTAGACGTGGCGTGTCTTTGAAGGGCTCCACGAGAACAGGAAGTTAAATCATTACCATAGTTGGAGCTCAGATTGAGAGAGGACTTCGTCCTTCCCACGCTGAAATGCTTTTCCTGTTTGGAATTCCAAAAGCCTTTGGTCAAAACTGTGAAGGATTTCAGTGTGATAAGAGCAGGGCAAGAAGGTGGGTGGCTGAACGGTCAAGTCAATGCATCATGGACAATAACACAGAAAGATCCATGAAAGTTATAGAATTATTACTATTATTTCTCTCTTTATGGACTGAAGCTGAGAAAAATGTACTTTGAACATAATTTCAATGTTGAGTTGGAATCCATCCAAGCTCTAATCCTGCATACAAAACAAGAGGTTCAACCACTGCAAGAGTTACAATGATGTGTTTAAAAAAGCAGGAACTTCTTAGCTTTGACTCTGTGTACAGGAAGGATACGTGCAGAGAGTGGCTCAAACTGCGCTTGAGAGATTTTCCTGGGAAAGATCAAGGAAGCACAGATAAGAAACGCTGACAGTTGTCATACAGGATGTTTGCAAAGGAAACCATTAGATTTTTGAAGTGGTGTGAAATTGTTTTGTACAATGAACTGAATGTAGATGAAATATTGAATGAGCTCAGTTTGGTGAAAGCATCTGATTCTGACCAGATTAATTGGTTTGGGTGAAAAACAAAGGGGACTGCTGCAGTTTTAAAACAACTCCAACTTTAGAAATTGTCCTAGTGGTTATAGTGAAGACGTCATTTTATTGTGCGAATGGTTATGAAGCATTCAAACATTTGTGATCAATTTTTCTTCTGTATGTTTTTCGGCATCTTTCTCATTCCACAATTTTTGTGCTATTTCATCAAATCATAAATATTCGGCTCGTTCAGAAGGGTGCTATGACTTTTCAGCGGCTTCGGATGTTGTCAGTGCATTAAATGGACGTTATTAGTTGTTATCATCACCATTCGTCGAAGCGGGTGGACTTTTGGTATTGGTGCAACTTTAGCTTTTTGAAATATTTAGCCTTTTCTGTCACTTTTTTTCCCCTCATAGGAAATTAATTGAGCTCATTTTACATCCTTCAAATCTTTAGATCTTTTAATAACCTTTTACTGCTCCTTTCACATTTTGTTCTGGTTCAGCTTCTTTCAGCTTCCTTGTGCAACTTTAAACATTTTTTCAGCTACTTTAAGCTAATTTCAACAGTTTTTTTTTTTTCTCGCTCCTGTCAGAGCTGCTATTTTGTGCTACTCCTTTCAGCTAATTTCGGCTTGTTTTGCTCCTTTCAGCTTATTTCTGCATTTCACCTTTTACTGCTACTTCAGCTACTATTCAGCTGTTTTTATGCTTTTAGCTTTTTCAGATAATTCCACATTTTTTGCACTCATTTCAACTTTTTTTTTTCCAGCCGAGTAAAAACGTGCTCTCTCTACTTCCTTCTGGTTATTTACGCCTCTTTCTGCCTTTTTAGTTACTTTTCAGCTGTTTTGTTGCTAATTTAGACTTTTTCCCCCAGATAGTTTCCACGTTTTTGTGCTAACTTCTGCTTCTTTCAACAAGCATGTCTTCTTTCTGCTTTCTTCTGTTAATTTAAGCTTGTTCTACCTTTTCAGCTAGATTTTTAGCATTTTTTTAGCAGCTGTTTTCAGATAAATTCAAGTTCTTTCTGCCTTTTCTGCTACGTTAGGCTTGTTCTTCCATTTCAGCTACATTTCAGCTTTTTTCAGCAATAAGCATCCAAACTGCATTTTCGCAGGAAATGCAACCTTACACTGCTGCCAACGTTGCATTAGATGTTTAGTTCAGCCGAAATATTATATCCCTGCTGGAAGTGCCTCAAGCTGCATGGAACAACTGCAACTAACTGCTGACACTATGCCATTAGAAATAATGACATAATTTAATATAAATGTGTATAACACCAAGCTGATGATGATGTAAAAGTTGATGATCAACAATCACTGTAATATTTGACACTAGAGCTGTTATAAAACAACTATCGGTACATTTTGGTCTTTGCTTTGCTCATGCTGCCTGTTAGCTTGCCAAATTGGAACTATTTTTTCCAAAAGTAGGTTGTTTGAAAAGCTAACTACAACAAGATTAATAGTTCATAACATTCTAAAAGAAAACTTGAAGAGAGCTGAAACATGGCAGCTATAATGTGGGAGCAAATCGGCTCCGGGGTCTGACAGGAATAAAAGCTAAAGGTTTTATTTACACCTGGTGCACAAACATATTGACTCAGGGGAATTAATCAAAGGCGGCACGGTGGCACAGTTGGTAGAGCTGTTTCTTCTCAGCGAGAAGGTCGCCAGATCAAATCCTGGCCGTGGGCCTTTCTGGGTGGAGCTTGCATGCTCTCTCCATTCATGCGTGGGTTTTCTCCTGGTACTCCGGTTTCCTCCTACAGAACAAAAACATGCACGTTAGACTGACTGGTGACTCTAAATTGTTCCATGTGAGTGAGAGTGAATGGTTGTTTGTCCCATTTGTCTCTATCTGTCCCTGTGATGGACTGGAGACCTGTCCAGGGTGTCTCATGACTTTTGCACAGTGGCTGTGGGATATGGGCACCAGTGACGCCCATGACCTGAAAAGGAAGAAGCAGGTGAAGATAATGGATGGATGGAATTAATCGAAAATGAGGAAAATGGAGGTCAATAATGTTGATTCTGTGTGGGAGAGAAGAATTAGTATTTGGATCTTTTCTTATATCTCCCACCCCCAAAACCCCCATGGTACAAAGGTACTAGGTTGTGGTGGAGACTGGGCAAGCAGGTAAGTATTAGAAGGATATGCTGCTTTCACACATTTGATCAGTGGAGGGAACGAGTCTGTGGAGGAGACCCAGAGCCAGAGGGAAGTAAAACACAAAGAGAAACATCTGTCCATCATCCATACACAGGTAAACTCTGGAAACTGAGGGAACACTGCAGGTAATGATATCCTGAGAGCGCATGCTGTAGCTGCAGCGTGCGCTCTCAGGATATCATTACCTGCAGTGTTCCCTCAGTGAGGACTGAACTAGGCTAAAGGGCCTTCTCCTACTCCGCTCCTGTTTCCTGGAATATCTTACAAAAAGATCTGAAGCTCTCGACCATGACCTCTATAAATGGCTTTAAGAATCAGTTGGACTCCTGGCAAGAACCAATGCAGACATGTTCCTGCTTTTATTTATTTTATTTTTACATTCGTCTTATATTCTAGCTGTTTTCACTACTTTATTTTTGCCATCTTATTTTTAGCTTGTTTCAAATCTGTATGCCTCTTTTGTGATTGGCTATTGTTGATGCTGTTGTCCATTGTCGTCATTCTTTGCTGAAACCAGGTCTCTCTTGTAAATGAGTCCTCGAGGCTCAAAGACCCAAGTAAAGGTTGAATGAATAATAAAACATTTCTTTCATTTATCATAATTTTCTTCTATTTATTTTTATTTCAACTGATATGCTTTCTTTTATGATTGTCTACCGTTGTCATCATTCTTTGCTTGAAACAGGTCTCTCTTGTAAATGAGTCCTGAAGGCTCAGTGAGACTAACAACCTGTATAAATAAAGTTTGAATGAAAAAAACGAACTCTCCACATATGACGATTCAATCAGGTGCCAGATGGAGCAACCATGAGATCATAAGCTACAGATGAGAAGAGTGGACCAGCCAGCCCACAGCTCCACCTGGAGAAAAAAAGAGGAGAAAAATGGGAAAGGGGAAACCTGAGGAATCTTAACAGTTTTAGGGAATAGCTGTACGTCACCTGAGCTATAAAAATCTCTAAAACATAAGAGCTAAAACAAGCACAAAATTAAACTTTGGGTGCTTGAAACTGTTTTTTGATTGTTATTTTAAAGAAAATCTGGAAGACAGTAAAACAACTCTTTTGTTTAAATGTGTTTAAAAGTGGAGCACCCATAAGTACGGTAGAGCTGCCTTGCACACATCACAACAGCTCAGATTGCAACACAGAAGAAAAAAATCAGTACTTTTTCTGATGACGTCACTTTATTGAATTCAGACGTTTAGTATTCGACCTTTACCCCCGTCGGCCACAGAGCAGTGACAAAACAAACAACAACTCAGTCCACGTCGCTGTGAAAAAGCGGACACCGTCGTATATTTCAAGTGTTAATATAGGCGTGTATCTGACAGCTGGAAAGCAGATGCACATCTGGAAACTGATGCACACCACTAATACAGGGCACCAAAACTCACAAACAACATAAAACATTTGCAACATGCAAGATAAAACATACAGCAGATTGGATTTTTCTCCAAAGTCCTACAGCCTCTTCTGATAAAGATGACTTCTATGCACTCCTCCCACTAATCAGTTTACTGCAACATTTTTCTTTATTCTAGCAGTACTTATCAACAGATTGACGTCTACCTTCTAAAAACACAAGCGAGGAGCTAAAAACCTTTCTAAAGCTCTGACGACAGACTCGCAACAATCTAACAGGTAAAGCCCTTTTAAAACTTCGTTTAGTTTTGTTTTTGTTCAAATAAAATTAAAAAAGACTGATCCAAATTAAAATAGACATAGCTTCACAAATCATTTCAATCCATAAAAGAACATTTCTTTTTGTTTGTGGCTGCTGCGTTTAGATCATTCTAATGGAATCCAGCATCTCAGTTTGTTTTTGTGGTAGACATGCGAGTCTGATTAATGATCCATAGAAGAAAAAAAAAAAAACAGCATTTTTATGCATCTGCCCAACGAGAAAAAGAGCCTTTTGCAAACGTTTGCAACCAAAGTCTTGATTGTTCCTGGTGCTCGAGGTGCTTCATCAGTCAGCGAGCTGTTAGAGCTGGGAATTCTTTCGCTCACTAAAGTGTCCAACACCACCTGTTAGGACATGTTTCCTTACATTCTTGTTGTAAGGACCCCTGGAAAAAAAAAAAAAACAGCTGTGGGGTGTTTTTACCTCATTCTATCATGAAACTTTTTTTTTTTTTTTTTTTAAGTTTGTCACGTTCTGGACAAAAAAAAGTTTTATAACTACTGCACTTACTAAAATCTTGCTTTGTGTCAAAGTTACTCATCAATCTGCAGAATTGTCAAATTGTTTGACATTGGAATCAGAATTAGAATTTATTGCCATCGCATAGAAGCACAACAAAATTACATTTCCAAAGAAACAAAAAGACAAGCGTGTGTAGATGGGGCACCTGAGGCCGCAGCCTCATGGGAGGCGCTGCCCTTTTCGTTAGGTAAGGAAAAGGGAAACACAAGGAAAGAGGTGGTTAAAAAAAAAAAATCCCTAACGGGACACAGTGTGAAGTTGCAAAAAAAAAAAAAAAAAAAAAACCAAACCACACACAAAAAAACCAACATACAGATGACATAAGACATATGCATGTGGAGTGGGCTATGGTGGGGGCTCCAGCACAGGCCGCCCAAGTGAGCGACGCAGCCACCTGGCGCCTTCACATCTAACCTCGGAGGGAGGCCAGTGAAGGCGGTGAGTTCACAAGAGTGTGAATGCTTCATAAACATTCACACTGTTAAATGCTTCCTTGAATGAATGGACCCGCCACCTTTCATGCCAGACTTTTAAACTGAGATCTACTTATGAGACACAATGCAGATGTGCACAGGCTCATGCTCAGAATATGTGCTGTGAATGACTCTCAGCTACTACCACATCAGAGCACAAATCAATATCTATAAAAAAAAATAACACATTGGTTTTGGTGTCGTTTGTCCACATTCCGGTGTTGGGCGGTGACGATAAGTCCGAGTCCATGAAAGCAAAATTTAAACTTTGCACCAAACTGTAAAACAAATCAAGCAGATAATGAATGACACTATTCCCCTTTTCATCTTTTAACAAGCAAAGTCCAGCACATATAGAAAGGCAGCCTGTAGCTAGCCTAAATCAAACAGTTTATTCAGAAGAAGTTGCACTAAAGACCTTTTATTTATAGTAAACTTTGACGTCACATTATCCCTGCTTTCCATACTTATTCATGCAGTCGGAACCAATCGCTTTAAAGGGTGTTTTTTTTTTTTTTTTAAAGATTCACTTGCCACCCTGCAGAATGAATGTTCACGCAGAGTTGCTCTACAGGCTCTTCTTGTTTCATGTTGTAACTGACGGAGTGGCTCACGCACCACAAACGGCATTTACCTGGAATAAAAATGAATAAACGAAGCTGCATGACAGAGGAGGAAAATTAGGAATGTTTTGAAAGAGGATACGTCTTGTTGGAGGTAAATCAACTTTTAAATCCTCGTTAGTCGTTCCCCACTTTGATGCTTTCTGTTATGCCTCAGATTGAATGTTTTCACTCACCCACACGTTTCCTATCTCATCTGACCCTCGTGTCCACAGTACAGAGGGAGCAGTGGGGGTGGACATATGTGTTCCTGATTGGCCTTCTAACAAAACCGGCTGTTTCTTGTTTAGTTTGGGGCAGAGAGAAAGCAAAAAGCTCCCCCCTTTCTGTTATAGCATCACAGAGGATGTGTAAACACAGACAGGGAGGGCATGGAGCGCAACTTTCACACCAGGCCCACAATCTGAGCTAAACCAAGAAGAAGAGGAGGCCCCCGACGGATGAAAAGAGTTTAAATCTCAGCTGTTGACTTAGTATTTGGACTCAAACATGGACAAAGATGGTGACAAACCAAAGACGTACGTGTCCACCTTTCGACTGGCCCTCAGGCCTCAGCGCTGTGTGGGGAAGCAGAACGGACTGGAAACCAGTAACCGGACAATAACAGGAAACAGCAAAACGGCAGCAGGTAAAGCCTCCGACAGCTGAACTTTCTAATGTTTCTTTATTTTCTGGTTTAAAAAAAAAAAAAAAAAAAAAGAGAGAAAAGTTATTTTTATTTGATTAGCTTCTATTAAATGTAAAGTCTTTACTTTCGTGACATGCACAAACATTTTCATCCTGTTTTGCGACTAAAAGCAAAAACGACACGTTAAATAAAGATTTCTCTCTTTCATGAAGCATTTCTAAAAAAAAAAACATGCTGTTGTTGGGGAATTTTTTTTGGTCAAAGGTTATGGATGTTTTTATAACTACAGCTGAGAGTGTTGACTCTGCCCATGAACCATATGTTTGAGTTAGCAGAGAAGAGCTGGGTGATGCAGCTGGTACTCTAAGGATACCTCCGAGTCTGTGAACGCAGCTGAACTGATGAGGGTATAAAAACAAGCTGAACAGACAACTTGTGGCAGATTCTCATGTCTGGCATTCATGTGAACTTTCTGTATAGCTGTGTACCCTGAAAACCTGAACTTGCATGTAAATACCGGTTAAAAATCTTCTCCTGCCGTCGAGCGTGGTTCCTTTTGAGTAAGTACGGTAAAGCGCAAATATTTTTCTCCAACAGCTGTAACGTTTAAATTAATCAAATTGTTAAGAAACACATCTGAAATTAATGTTCTAGCGTTCCTGGAAAGCAGCAGTTTTTCATGCCTGATGAGACATGATGGAGTGGTACAGTGGCGGCTCGTCAATAGAGGGCGCTAGGGCGCCGCCCGCCCACTCAAACCACTCATCACATGACACCATATAACATGGTGGTTGCCATTTTAATCAAACCTTGAAAATAATATTATACCCACACCTCAGAGGCTGCAGTAGCTTGGTGGTCTGTGCTGCAGTTCTGTAATCCTGAGGTTGCAGGTTCGAGCCCAGGTTGCACCAGGAAGGGCATCCAGCAGAAAACCATTGCCAAATCTTTAATGCAAGCTGTGGCAACACCTGAAGAAGGGAGCAACCAAAATAAACCTACCTCAAGTGATTTGTTGGAGTATTTGTTGTGAATGACTCTCACCTACTACCACACCAAATTATAGCTCTATATATGAGTTATAGATACAGTATTTTGTTTTGGCTAAAATCATGTAGCAGTGGAGGCTATTTTGAATTGGATTAACTCCAGAGCCTGGTCCTCTTTGAGGTTTCGTTTGTTAAAAAGTTGTTCCTTTCCACTGTCGCCAAAGTGCTCAGAGTATACAATGATGAAGACGCTCAGCTTTTTCTTCTTTCGGCTTTTCCCTCTTCAGGGGTTGCAACAATGAGTCATCCTCCTCCGTCTCACTCTGTCCTCACACCGACTACCTCCATGTCCTCTCTAACCCCTCTTTGTCTTTTTTTCTGCCAGCTGCATTTCTAACATACCAGTATACCCCATTGTCCCTCCCTCCTTGCTCTGGACATGTCCAAACCATCTCAGTTTGACCTCTCTAACTTTATCCCCCAGTGGTTCAACCTGTGCTGCACCTCTGATGATCTCATTCCTAATCTCATCCATCCTTGTCACTCCTAAGGAGAACCTCAGCATCTTCATTTCTGCCACCTCCAGTTCTTTCTCCTGTCTTTTTTGTCAGTGCCACTGTCTTCAAACCAAACAACAAAGCTGCTGTCACAACTGTCTTGTAGACTTGTCCTTTGCTGTCGCTCTTCCGTCACAAGGACTCTCAGCCACTACCGCACCAAATTTTAGCTCAACATCTTTAAAACTGATGGCGTTAAGGCTATTTTTCTGTTGGCTAAGGTTGCGTAACTTTGAAAGCTATTATTATGAATTGGACTGACTTCAAATGTTTATTAGATGTGTATGATTTAATGAGTTATTTTTGCGAATTTCATTCAAATCCATGCACACGTGCAAAGACTGGCAACAAAATGATCTGCCTTCGCCTCGCTCGATCAGGCGATAACTCTTGGTTTAGGATTTATTAATAAGGTCAGCAAAGAACAAGAATGAAGATGATGATTTTTTTTTTAAATAACAATTTCTCTCTTGCTTAGATGTCAAACAGAAAGTTCAGACTGTGGAAGCCCCTCGCTTTAAAGAACCACTCAGAGACTGCTTGATTTGTGACGGAGGTGACGCTACGTTTCATGGTGTCATCACAGGAAGTGAGCCGATGAGAGTTTCCTGGCTGCACAATGGTGAATGGTTTACTAAAAAAAAATAAATAAATAAATGCAATTACGACACGCATTCAGAAACAGAAAATGTTTTCCATAGGATTTTATTTTAAGAAGATTTTTCTGCTTACGTGAACTCTTCGTGTATTTAGGGGTAAAGGTGAATTCCGGCAGCGCTTCCTTCAAGACAAGTGTTGCCTGTCTGACCCTAACTCGGTGCTCACGTGGAAATGCCGGAGTGTACACCTGCGTGGCCGAAAACAGTGCAGGAAAAAGATCAAGCAGTGGCGTTTTACAAATCACAGGTAAACTTACACATTCCTCAGCGACACAAAGACCTGTCTAACCAGTAATCGCTGAAAAGATCTGTTGACAATGAACTGTTGTGTCACTCTGCTTGAAAAGGAGCAGCGACAAACTGTGACACATTCAAGGCTGCAACACATGAAAACAATGAACTGTCCTCAACTGCTGAAGGGAAAAGCCAACGCAAAGAGGACACAGGTAAAGGTGTACTTGAAAGTCATTCAAATCGCTCGTAAATTCACTCCTATTTAATGTTAAATTTTAAATAAGCATATAATAGATGGGAACACCTGTGATGCTGAAAGGCAGGAAACGTCCAGCAGCTGCCAAATTAGTAAATGTTCTTCAAAAATGCAGTGTAAACATTTATGACTGTGCTGAAGAAACTGACAGCGGTGGTGAGCGGATCTATCCAAATATCGATAATATTGATACATACATTGGTATTGATACTGATCAATACCAGTGTATTGAGATCAATACTTTAACTTCAGTTTCTCTTCTGTATGTTGCTGTTATACCATCACGTGACTCAGCGGCGCCAGACAAGCAAGCAAGCAGGCCCGACCCAGCAGCAGCACTTTTTTTGTTTTTTCAGAAAAATAAAACTTTTATTATAAAAAAGTATTATTTACCTATAAACTTTGCCTAATTCTATACTGGGTTTTAACTAATAAATGATCAAAATGAAAAATCACAAAACGCTAAACGTCATCAAAATTTTTTTTATTTAATATTTTTTATTCATTTTACATTTTATAAAGAAAAAACTTTTTTTTTTTTTTTTTTACATATTATTTCCAATAAAAGGAGAAGGAAAAGAAAAAC
>JARVGQ010000610.1:20052988-20069012 GCA_031762355.1 Hypsolebias martinsi | reverse complement strand
ACCTCCACATCATTGCATTCAGTTTTTATTCACAATTTGTTTAGTGTCCCAACTTTTTTGGAATCCGGTTTGTATTTGCATTTGCATATGTTGGGAAATCTACAAGAAAAAAGCTCCATTTGTAGAAATGATGGGGTCTGTGCATTTTAATTGTGCCCATCATGACGTTTCCTCAGTTAGGTTTTGTGGTATTATGGTAAACTTGTTACTTCACCTTCTCGAGGGGAAGATCATGGTAAGGAACTCAAACAGTGTGAGTTTTGTTTCATGTGTTTTCAGATTTTGGTCCCCAAAGGTTTGAATTACAAAACATCTTTGAATATGTGCATTTTATTTGTTGAATTCCAGATTCCAATTTTTGCGTTCTACATATCCATGATTAAAAATGACGCAACTTATCTACATAATGGTGTTGATCACTGTAAAGAACAGTTGCACAACGCTGAAAACCCTAATGTTTACAGTCTAAAACAAGTATCGTAATAGAACTTTAACATGTCTGAAAACACAATAGGTATCTAATATAGGTATCCCATCGAGAAAATTTGAAATCTTATGTTGAGTTTTGTAGTCATAAACAAATTGAGCTCTTGTCAGGGGTCGGCTCACAGAAACCCTCACATTTGTAACGAGAGCAGCCCCTGCCTCCTCTTTATCTCCTTCATGTTAACTTTAGTCTGAACGGAGGGGATATCTGCATTTTGCCCGAAGCGCTGGATTTGTTTGTCAGTGTGCAAATTCGGCCGTTATCCAAACGCCCGATCGTTTTCCTCCCTCGCTTATCTCTTCTGGCCCCTCCAAAGTCACCGTTCTTCTACACACAGTGACAGCGATCAGTATAGCTTTCAGACGCTTGTCTGGCTCTGTCTACCAGGAAGCGAAGGCCCCTTCCAGGTCCCCTCACTGTCCTCAGGGCTTGTGTGATTGAGTGACTGGAGAGAGCGGGGGCTAAAGATAATAAGGGGGGAATATAAAGACATGGGGCGATGATATGATAACACCCTCCTCCCCCCTTACCCCTTTCCACCTCCCCTTCACTTTTTTCTGTTCTTCTTTCTGTCCTACTCCCCATTTTTTCATGCACCAAGCCTGTCCCGTGCGCACAGAGTTAACCAGAAGTGGCATGTGACACCTAGTCCCCAGTGATGTGCTGGCAAGCGGGTACTAGAATAGGTGACAGTGTTTTCTTTCTTGCCCGACTGGCTGAAGTATGGCGAAGGGATTCATGAAGTATTTATGAAATATATTATGAATCATCGGGCCTGTGTTTTCTTTCTGTATTTTAGGCCGTGGCATTTGATTTTTAATAAGTAAGACTCAGAGAAGTCAAGACTGAAGACGGGGGTAAATGGAGGAGAAACGCTCTACTTCTTATGTTTACCGGTGTTTTTTTACTAGTTAGATATCCATGTTTGTACGTTTTTCATCCTTGCACACAACACAGACTCCACACAATTGAACTTAGTGTCTTCCTCTCATCTTAAGTGTTTCTAATGAGGGAACACACCAGAAAGAAAGGGAAGTATTTTTGCTCTCAGCGACCAACAATTTTGCCTTTTCTCGGGTGTTTTTGAAGCCTGCAGAGGGATCTGGCTGTGGCCTTGATCAGATTTACACTGCTAAAGATGAATTACGTTTTTTCTTATTATCCCAGAGGTTGGCCAGCATTAGAGCATAAGCTTCTGCAGAGAGACTAGTGTTTGGTGTTGCTCCCCTCATCAACACACAACCCTTGTTTGCTTTTTATTGTCATGCATTTATTTATTTATTCTCGTTTTAAATCATTGGTTTTAAAAAAAACATGCACATAGCTTATTAAATATCTTTTAAATAAACTTTGCCCCTTACCATATGCATTTAAAAAAAACATTTTGTTCAAAAAACAAAAGTTCAATTACTGCGTTGAACTCTTTATTTCTGTGTTTATTATTTGAGTTTTCTTGCTCTTATCTTTTAATTTCAACTGGCTCAAGGTGTAAACACATCTTCTCTGTAGCCCTTTCTCGTCTGTTTCTTATCGTTTCTGGTGAATTCCAGTGCAGAACCTGCAGATACCCAGGAAACTGTTAAGTGGATTGGGAAGTTCGGGAGGGCACATGTTGGAAGGGCTTTGGGAAGAGGTCTTACTGGCCTCATCAGCATCTGAATGTGTTCTGGCTATAGTGAAATAACAAAGTATACATAAATATATAGAGATAATGATCTGGCTAAGTCTCTATGTGCGCTGCGGTATTCTTATGCTAATAAGTTAGCTATTCAGCACCAACAATGGTCACATTACAATAAAAGGCAAACCACTGAAGGAGATCGTCTTGTGTGTATGTGTCCACTGATGGACGCGCATGTGCACATGTTTCAGCAGGCCCAACTTCTTTCCCTTTGTGTCTAGGTTTTTTTATTTTTTTTATTCCGTTTTTCAATTTTAGATAACAATCCAAGAATAGACATCAAACAAAAATGAATCATAAATGGAGGTCAGGACTGAGCCTCTTTCCAAAGCAGAGAAAGGGTTAAAAGTGAATGTTTCTTTAAAAAAGATGGAAAGACTGATAGGTGAGGAGCTCTTCTCAGCAAAGGGTTCAGTGAACCATATGTAGGTGCCCACAGGCTAATGGGCCGGTTGGTCCCTGGCTCGCCAGGTATCCAATATGCACGTCTCCCACCCCTACACAAACACACACACACACACACACACGTATTCATGCTTTCCTTCTCTTCTTGTCATCCTCCTGTACCAACCCCTCCCGCCTTCAGTCTGTGAAAATACCTCCTCCACTTTCCTCTAATCTCACCTTTTTCTCTGGTGCTGACCCGGGGAGGCCGACTTTATTCCCCACTGCATGCCAGAAGCCAGCGTTGTGATCGGAGCCCGGGCCCCTGCGCTGGTTCTCCTCTCCTCTTTTCTTGCCCTGGCTACCCACCTCCCCGACGGCTCTGCTCTATTGATTTACTCCTCAAACCGACGCTGTCTGTCTCTGTTTTGCACCACCAGCACCGTGGTCCCTCATTTCTCAAAAAAAAAAAAAAATCTCTCTTTCTTCTTCTTACTTTTTCTTTCCCCTCTTCTTTTCTTTTTGCACTTTCATTTCTTTCTGTCTCCTTGCACAACTTTGCGCTCGGCAGGAAGAGAACCCAACAGGACTCGGGGAAAGGAGGCAAAAAGATGGGGATGGGTGCGTGGGAGAGGAAATAAGGCCTTTGATTTTTCATTAGTTGCACCTTCATATTTTAATACTGGGTTTAATCGGGCCCTCATGCCTTAAAGAAATAACCACTGAGAGATGATCCCTCAGCTTTCAAAAAGTATACAGTGCTTACTCCATCAAAGCCCTCCTTGAATTTGCTCTTTTGTTTTGAGTTCACTTACACCACACACACACACACTTTCCTCTCTTTTCATGCAGTCTCCCGGCCTCTTGCTTTATGGTTACAGTTGTTAGGCTTATTGACTGATCTCGGCCGTACTTAGCAGTAGAAATGACTTTGACAGGGAAATACACCACTGGTATCACAGAGGTATAAGCATGAAAGGCCCCTATCAGAATAGCGTATTCCTCCATCGGCAAACGGTTAGGTATTCCCTCCGGAGATAAAATCCTATATATTTGTGCGCTAGTTTGAAAAAAATGGATATTTGTGTAAGACTATAACTGGGTTTACAATGCTGTTTTTATTTGCTTTAAACACAAAAATCCTTCCACAAATGTATCAAATGTTACATGCTTGAGGTGTTTTTTTTTTTTTTTTTTTTGGTTTTTGAAAAAGAAAACTTAAAAACCATTCACTTTTGTTTGGCTTTTTTCCAAAGATTGCTTCGGATTTTTAATCATTTGCAAATATAAACTTAATTTATTTTAAACTGACTTTTATTATTTTGATAAAAATCTTTTTTTTTTTTTAAAAGCCGACAGAACCGTACATTGTTTTTTCTCCACATCTCTGTTCAGATACAGCAATCATTTATCACATGCTCGTAGTTGATCTTTCACCTTTATTAGTGTTTTTGACATTCGCCTCTTGCAGACTTTTTGAAGTATTTCGTGGAAGTAGAACACAATACAGTGCGTGCAGACGCCACCAGGGCACCCAACCTGCGAGCTAATGAGAGGCCCCATGCTGTTCTCTGCCACTGCGGCGTTTCTGTTAGCGGCGCAAACACACACGGGGTGTACTGTTCGCACGTTGCACGCATCCTTCTCTTTAAAGGAGGCTTTCTCGGGATGCAAAGGCTCCGTCTTACAGACGGTGGCCCTCTCGTGCGCACGCAGGGACTCGCACAAACGCACAGCGGACGTATTTCAAGGATTCACTGGCACCACAGACCAGAATAAAGCAAAAGGCTCAAATGACACCCTCCTGTGACAATCCCAAGCTTTAGCTGCTTCGCTTTGTCTCTTAATATATCACATGTTTTGACAAATAACACTTCATACAACAGCCCTCTCTAAATTTGTTTGAATTAAAGCAGAGGGGAAGATGCAAGACAACGGCTCCGTGTTTTCCTTTGTGCTGACTGTGGGTGTGCGCATTAAACCCCTGCCAACCAGGGATGCATTATTTAAGATGCTGTTGTGATACTTGCGCCTGCTTAAAGGTCTCCGCTTCCTTTAAACGCCACGCCGCGTCAGTCAACCTCTGCCCCCACATGTGGGGAAACCAGAGTGGGACCTGCTGGCGCTGGTCCACACATCACCTGAGAAAATCACAGCTGGGGAGGAGAAGAAGTAATCTAGATAACCTTTCAGTTAAGCATGCGTTTTGGCGAACAGACGATTTGCTGACCTATTTTTATTTTTTTTTAATGTTCTTCCCGGCTGTATTTATTTTCCCCCTAAATTTTTTTTTCTGGTGTTCCATGTCTTTGCATTTTATGCTCACACTGTTTATTTCCAATTTCTTGAAGAAACTGTTGAAAAATTAAAGCCCAAATGCCAGTTTGCGATCGCACTGAGCTGGACATAAGCGTTATTTAATCTGACTTACCCAGCTGCTCTCTTACTGAAGGAAAGAGCCCGTCGTGGAACATAGTATTATAAATTGAATATAGTTAATTATTCTTCCTGCTATGCCACCAGCCGTGTACGCAGGGTGAAAAGGGAAAAGCTTGGGAGAGTGGAGGGACAGAGGAACTTCAGGGCCCCTCATTACACTCTGCCCCTGGGTATTTTTACGCCTTTTATTTCCCATCTAATGAACTGTTTACTTTTCCCCCCTGCTTTCTAGGCGCCACAATTATTCGACTTGTCCTCGTGTCACTGGTTGCACGAGGCGGGAAGCAAGGAGGAGAACTGGAGGTCGTTGAATTAAGCTATCAACATCTGATTTGGCTTAATTTTAATGATAAGATATAGTTTTTTGGTCTTTTACATCACAAAGGTTAATACATTTGAAAGTTGTTTTACAGTTGTGCATTGTTAATTCAGATTTTAACCAGAAGAGTTTTAACAAATCGTATCCATTTAAACATACACATGCCCACAAACAGTAAAATATCTGTACAGGAAGAAATGATCCATAGATTTGTTATAATTAGATTAATATCATTTACTTCTTAGAGGATTATGCTGAGCTGATTTGCATATCTGATATGAATTGTTCCTCATGCATACGTAATTGCATTTTGACGGGCAAAGAAGGCGGCTTTATTTTTTTAATTAATTTTTTGTCAGCTTTCATGTCGACAGAGGTAAAACGCGTGTTTTTGACAGGACACCAGCACCTCCATCGCCGCTTTTGACGGAATGTGTGCAGTTTTAAAGGCAGGCCACTTTGCATAAAGTTAAGATGTGCCTTTGTGCTTTTCGTGCGTGCTTCCGGGAATAGAAGCAAATTCTCGTTCAAGATTAAAAGAAGTGACACAAGACGGACCTTTCAAAAGGATTAAAAAAAGCTTTGTTTCCCCCCTTCTTCCTTATCTGAGCAATAAGGTGTCTTCTGAAAGCGCTTATTCTTTTTTAGATTACAAAACCAGATAGTTGGTTTTGTCCTAATTTTCAGAACTTCGTCTTCACATACTGTAAATAACATGTCGGTTTTACCTGCTTTTTGTAGGAGGTTCTGTGAAACGCGTAACCGATATCTAATTTCTTGACCTCAAACGAGAAGTTCTTGTGATTTAATTTAACGTCAAACTTATAATCAAAATTTGTCGCCGTGTGAAGAAGGCGGCATCGCACCTGCTTATGTTTTACATCAAAAGGGATCGCAGCAATCGCTCAGGAATCTGTTGTTTTCCAGAGGGGGAATCCAAAAAAACTGAGTGCATACTGTACAGGGGGAAGCAGCGGCAAAGCTTTCATTTCAATGACATTTTCCATTCTTCATACTCTCTTTGTTATCTGCTCTGTTCTCATTGCAGAAACCCCTTCATACGTTCATCCGTAACAAACAGCTATTTAGAATTACAAAACAACACACATACCAAAAAAAAAAAAAGAAACCTGCATATGGTTTGAAGGCGACGTAAACCGCAACATTCAAATCAATGCTTCTCCCAGGTTTCTTCGTCTCAATTACCGGAGAAGTCGTCTTTCCCCCTAAGTTGCACTGCAGCTCTTTAAGATGAAACTTGACTTAAATGGAATGTGTGGGAGTATTTTCTTCCCTGGCAAAAGGTGTGTTTGTGCGCCTGATGTTCTCGTGTACGCGCTACCTTAATCTCGCCTTTATTCTCGTTTCCGTTATTTATTTATTTTTTCTCTTCTTGAATCCGAAATTACTTTTAATGGTCTCGCAAACAGGAGCACGGTGACCAACGAGTTGCCCTCCAACGAAAGATGGCGCTTGAAAGAGCTGTGGCGTTTTATTCAAAAGGAAAACGCATGTATTTACTACTTATCGTAAAAAGTAATCGCTCTATTTGTTTGCAGTGTACATGTTTTATTGAAAAGCACACGTTCCTGACTAAAGGAAATTAAGCGGAACGTGCTTTAAAAAAAGGAAAATCAAAAAGTTTACGGTCACTGAGCTTATGGCTGTGAGAGGTTTTTAGGTTTTGCTGTTATGTAATTGAGAATTAAAGTAATAAACATCAAATGACAAAATCTCCAAATAAATTTAACCTATACGGTACATTTGACATTGTGTCTTATGTGTTCTTGAGTGGGTTGGTTTGAGTTTATGCTGCCAATTTCCTTTTTTCCCCCTCCCCACAGTGGGTGTTCAGCGGTTGGCTTAGCTCCCCGTGGTTGAGTGTTGTTTGGGTGCTCTCTTTATCTAATGGGTTTTTGTGGTCTGGGTCAATCAGGGCCTCTGTCTAGTCTGTAATTACTCCAGAGAGCTGTGGCCCGCACCATCATGATAATAACAGCCAAATCACATCAGCCATGACTTTCCAGTCAGTGCTCCAGATTATGAGGACAAAAAAAAAAAAAAAAAAAAATAAGAGAGACAGGGAAAAAAATTAAGCTGGCTCGATTTGTGATTGATTTTAACTGAAGGCACGTCATATCATCATTTTGGATTTTACGATCGGGATTTTTCAAGTTTCATTTTGTGCTTTTCTCCTGGAAAGTATGTACCTATCACAACCGCTTTTTATAACTTTTTTCTGTTTCTGGAAAGAATTCTTCACCAGCTAATTGGCGAGCGTTCACCAAGTTTTATTATTATTATTTTTTTTTTTGCGGGTTTCTTTGTTCGCTCTCCCGAGTTCATTTTAATATCCTGCCTTATTTTGAGTCATTTATAAAACAAGTAAATAATACATTAAAAAATGTAAATAAGTTGTGTGGAGGGAAACTGGTATTTTCACTCGTCTGCTGGTGTTTCTTTGATTTTGCCCACCTCCCGCAGCCCAACTAGAAACTCTGTTAAGGCGGCGAGAGAAAGCGAAGGAGGCTTAGTAAACACTTTTTTTTTTTTCCTCCTTCTGTCTGCTGCTGGTGTGTGTTTAGTTTAGAGGGCATGCCAAGAGGCTGTTTTTCCTCGGGTCGGGCGTCTGTAAACAAGTAGTACAGTGGCAGCCAAGTCTACCACAATCGAAGGTGGCACACTCTTGAAGTCTGCATGAAATGTGTGTTTGTCTTTTTTGGCTGTTTCTTCTCTCTCTCTCTTTTTTTTTTTTTTGTGGGACATGGCATTCCTTTGCATTGTATCCTAGCTCGAGACAGAGAAAGAAAGGGAGTTTGTGTGTGTGTGAGGGAGAGAGAAAGAGAGAGGCAACCCTAAATCCGATGGGCCGCCAATGGGTGATGAATTATTCCCTGTCTAAGTCACAGCATTGGTGTTATCACAGAGGCTGCCAGTGCACTGGGATGACAGCAGTGACAGCACCCCCCCAGAAAAGATTTAGCACTGACAAGTGATACTTCCTCATAATACATCTCCCTGGCCCTCTCCCCTGTCCCTCTGCTCCACAGCCTCTCTATGCACACAATATGCTGTTTTTTTATTTTATTTTTATCCCTCAACTTGTATTTGTTTAAGTGGGCAAGATGGTGTTAGGGGTCTTTATTTGTCCCACTCTTGTGCCACAAGAACACTATATGTAGTAGATCACCTTGGATGGAGGCATGAGCATAAACCCATACTCCAAGTTGTACACAAATACACACAAGTTGTACGCGAAGGACTCTGCTTGTCACCGTGCTCCATTAGGGGGCTCTCGCGTTTAAGGAATGCATGTTATGGTTTTTTTTTTTTTTTTTTGCTTGAACAGTAGTACTAAAACATATTTTCCCCACTTGTTTTCTCTTTTTGCTCCCCTCTGTTTCTTCTTTTTGTCCTTCTTTTCCTCTCCCCCTGCTTTGCAGAAAAGGTCGCGCATCGCCTACAGTGATGAGGTGCGCAACGAGCTTCTGGGAGATGACGCCATCTCCTCCGAGAGCCAGGTAAGGCGCTAATCAGGGACCCGAACAACGCCAGTGTGGGTGGCTGACTGGCCCCCCGGGGGTGAGTAGGTAGGCCCCTCGCAGGGGCCATCGAAAGCCGAAGCAACGCTATTGTCACCAAGTCATGTGGAAGGAACACTGTTTAATGCAAAGCTGGCCAGCTTGTGAGTAGGCTCGGGGCATGAGACCAGCGTCTGGCCAAAGCCAGATTGTGACATGCACACCCAAAAAAAAAAAAAAAAAAAGCACAATTCAGCACATATTTCAACCCAAAAACCCCAGTCCTCCAACCGTCCAACAGCTGTTCTTCAGCTGGGAGCC
Organism: Hypsolebias martinsi; assembly: GCA_031762355.1. NCBI lineage: Eukaryota > Metazoa > Chordata > Actinopteri > Cyprinodontiformes > Rivulidae > Hypsolebias > Hypsolebias martinsi. The sequence continues at coordinate 20,059,860 of JARVGQ010000610.1, read as the reverse complement.
GAATTAGGTCTAAGATTCTCACGAGCAACGCTCAAAGATACAGACAACCAAATAAACACAGACTTGACAAAAATTCTCATTTATTATTTGCAGATATGTTATTGGGGCTCAAACATTTCAAGAATTATTAAATAACATTAAATTTTCAAAGAAATTCAATGACACTCAAAATTTTTTGACATCTTATGGATATTTATCTTTTATTGCAGTCAAATTGTTCTTGTTTATTTAAACAAAAAGGAGGTAGTTCAGTTAACTGTTGAATTTTGACATAAAAAGACCCTTAAATTTTTTAATAGTCAGCATATTCATTGTCATTTACAGGAAAAAAAATCCAAAACATAAACAAAAGCCTTCTTGATTTTAGATCCTAATTGTGTAAAATATGACTTAGGATATTTTAAATCAAAATCACACTCTTTAAATGATTTTAACTATTTTTTGACACACTGACTTTAACAACACACTTACCTGCTGCTCAGCGACACAGCTGCCACTCAACCACAACCACTTTCAACTCTGACCAAACGTCTTTTGACTAATTATATTTCGTCTTTTAGACTCGGCTGTCAGCCGGCGCGGGTTACCGCGTCTCAAGGCACACGCACAGTCCTGCGTGCTCACATGCAAATAAATACACACGCTCAAAAAGAAAGCAAGAAAGAATAGTCAAATGCATAATTCACATTTTGTCCCACCGTGTTTTCTGGGAGTATGTTTAGATGCTTCACATCCGAGAAAAGCTAAACAAAGTTGTTTGTTATTTTTTTCCCCCTATTATCATTTCAATGCTGACCCCTGAACTGCACATCTTAGAGGCATATGTAGCACGAGCTGAGATTTGTTATTGATATGCATATTCTTGGCAAATTAGCGAGACTCAAAAGTGATTCTGACATTTTTATGCCGAAGCTAGGAGGGGATTTGCTGTCAGAAACGCCACTCGTAACAAACTGATGGGTTCTGTCAATATGTTGTCACAGCAAAAACACAAACCAGAATTTTATTTTTCCTACTTTATTAAAATAGAGTCACATACATATAATTAAAACAATAAATAAATAAATTTTGTACTTTGCATTCTTTGAAACAAAATAAACAGCTGCATTTATTTTCCTAATTTTAGATTTTTAAATTTCTGTTTTATTAATGTATATTCATATTAAATTTATACTTATCTTGATTATATCTAAAATAACTTTATGTAAATTATTTTATCCATCTTCACAAATGTAAATCAACAATTTTTATATTCTTATTGTCTTGGCATGAACTTTTTTTTAAAATACCAAATACTGTACACAATTTATTAATTAATAAACAAAAGTATTTTGCAGTTTTGTAAATTTTACATAATAATTTCAATAAACTATCCTTGCATTAGGACATTGTTTTATATTTATAGTGTAAATGTGTTTCAAAAAATATAATTAGAAATTAAATATGTTTTTATTAGTTTTTGTCTGAAAAATAAACGAGAGTGCATTTTGGGGTTAATTTACAACAATAATAATAAAACCAAAATGGACCAAAACAAATCCCTCTGCTTTTACAAAATGTATAATTCGTTCCAAAATACTCACATACACCAAAGGCAAAGAAAAGAGTTCAGGCAGGATGAAAAAGCAAATAAATCGAGGATCTAAATCTTTTCCTTCCAGGTGCCGTAGTTGCTTCGTTTTCTTTTTAAAAGTTTGGGAGATAATGTCTTGGTGTTGCTGTGAGTGGAGTACTCGGAACTTCATGGTGTTTTTTTAATCTAACGAGACGGCAGCGATAGGAAAGGGGAAAAGATGGTGGGGGCTCGGGCAAGTCGGTCAATTTAATTCCTGACGATCTTAAAGAGGTCGGGATCATTTCATATAGCCTCGGCTGAACAGATCATTACCAGCCACAAATCTGTTGGTTACATGGCAAGGATTTATTGCTAAGTAAATAGGGAGCTGTCATAAGTTCTAAAACTGGCGTGTTGGCCCTGCGATAATGGCTAAAGGACGGTTTAATAGAGTTCGGCATTTATTCGTTATCTGTATGCGGACAGAGACTGAATTGGCACTATCACTGTTTTTTTTAATAATATGGTAGGCCACCGTTGCACAATTTTTCCTTTTCCTTTTGCATGCAACACACACAAATACCGACACACTCACACAGCAACAAATGCATACCCGTTTTTTTTTTTCACACACGAGCACTATAAGGAATAGTTTCGATTTCAGTCACAGCAGAAGGCTTGGCCACAAGAGATTGTGCTGGTTTGAGCCGGCGTGGTCCAGATTTTACAGCCTACAAAGAAAACAGATTACCACTTGTATCGAATTCGGTATTGGATAAAAAAAAAAAAAATAATCTTTTTGTTTGGAAAAAAAAAAAAGCTGATTATCATAACAGAAAAATTGCAGCAGTGCAATTTTGAATACTGGCTGAAATCACAAAAACACAAGAGAGGAAGGCGCTCATGTAGGAGTAATTATACCGTATTTACTGCTGAATATCTCTTGAGCAACGCAAGAATCGCTGGCCGCAGTGAAGAAAAGAAAAATAAAGCAAGATGGGAAGAAGCAGGAAGAAATGACAGCTCAATATATGCCTTGTATGGTTTTAATCAAGCCTGCATGAGGACTTGCAATCAGTCAGGCAGCACAAATGAGCTAGAACAAGTTTTGTTTGGTATCCATTGACTGATGCCAAATCTGGGGTGTGGGATCCCAGACCCAAAACCACCACATTCACATCTCGTTTTCAACTTTGGCCTTTTCAATAATGCGTTCTTAGCGGGGAGTTATTGCTCAGCTTAGAAAAAAAAAAACACTTTCCACTCTAAAGTGCGTCTTGTCACTGCCAGCATTTTCAAGGGTAAGAACTCTTTAGAAAGCTTGCAGCTATACTTGTTTACTTCCTACGTTTCAAATATTGACTATATATTTTCTTTAGTTCCAGCGTTACAGTGAAGTACTATTGACATATTTCTATTATTAACAAAAATGATGTAAGAACTGTTTTTAGATGCTTCAAAAAATTACAGCAGGATTGTGGTATTATGTGCACGACTTTATATTGTGAGGTTGTTTATTGCTTTGAAAATATTAATCTGCACCACTTTACAATAAGGCTTCCCTTATGGTGGCTAATAGTTTATAGATATGTTATTAATTCCTCTATAAACACTTTACTGCTTATTATGCATTAATTAAGAGTGAGAGAGAGACAAAACTGTCCTGTTTCTTAACAAATAGTGAGTCAAATCTGTCACAATAAGCATTTGAAAACCAATTTTTTTAGCATATAATATTGTACTTTATCACTGCATTATAAGTATCTACAACTAATATTATATCCTGAATAATTTGGGTTTACAAATGCTTATTGTGCTAACAAGGTAGTAACTTAGTCTGAAATGTTAAATATAACAACTTTAGATGAAATGTATAGGTGAACAGATTTGACTCACTATTTGGCAAGAAACTGGTCAGTTTTGTCTCTCTGTCACCCTTAATTAATGCATAAGCAGTTATTAATGATTTATAAAGTGTTTATAGAGGAATTAATAATATATCTATAAACTATTGTCATCTAAATGGAGAGCCTTATTGTAAAGTGGTACCCATTAATCCTATATTTATTGTTATATACACAATATTTAATTGGGTTGACTGTATATTTTTAAGATGAAGGGAATACCAAAGTCAAAGAATCATTTAGAAAGATAAAGAGAGGGTTTTATTTCAGTCCACAAGATATAAGATTTTTTTGCAAGTTTAAAATGAGAATTATTTTATTAATTAAATACAAAGTGAGGCTGATAAAGCTGGAAGAGAGTCCAGAAAACACACAGATTGCTGTCAAGTTTATAATTTCAAATTAACTTTTATTCTCCTTAATTGATCAGAAATTAACACAACTGTATGCATTTGTAAGCTAAACTTCAGTAAATGCAACTTTTTTGGTTGTTAAATATGTAGGATTCACAAAATGTACCTGTTTTCTTCAACTTCACCTTATAAGAGAACCCCAGATGGGTAACTTTTTTATTTTATTTTAATGGACATATTTAATTTCTAATGGGAATATGATCATGTCAGTTTTATTAAAGATGCAGGATTTTTCTTCAGTAGACAAACATTTCATATTTGCATCACATATTTTTAATCATAAAAAAATGTTTATGCTAAGGTTCAATTTTCATCTACTGTGACTATCCTAATAATATTCAGTTCTTTCTCACGTAGCTTTCCATAAGTAATTTGAACGACATGTACCTTTATTTATTTTATTTATTTAGAAATGTATTCATTTTAAAATACAATACAAAACAATCCCATATATGATACGAATACAAAATATAAAATGAAAGGTAGCAGAAGGAAGAAAAAAATCTTATTATATCTGCTCTTTTTTTCAATCAATCAGTAAAATAATCCTGAATCTGAACTCATCAAGTTGTAGTATCTTTACTGGCGAGTACCACTGATGTCACCCGCAGGCCGTTTTCCAGCCAGTGAGTGACTTCAATCTGGCCCACTTCATTAAAAAAGGGTGTGGGGGTTGTGTTCTGTTTATTGCATTTATGATTCAATGCAATAAAGAAAATTTAAAAGGTAACAGATCATTGTCAACTTAGGTTTATTTGCATAATGGTTTTAATGGTTGGATGTGTAACCCCCAAGCTTTGCCCCACCCTGGGCCCTTGAGCAAGTGGCAACAGGAAAGTCAGTTTAAACAACTTCCCATCATTTAATTCCAACAAATTTCAACAGCAATTACCGGGTAAACAAGTTGGGCCCAGGTGACGTTTAACCATCATTTGAAGTTTAGCACAAGTCTGAGCTGTTTTCTGTCTCATTAACAGAGAAGTACAAGTCGCTCTGTATCTGCAGTTTAATAATAACAACAATAACGACCATTATTTTAGCAGGTAAGTCAAACGAGAACCAATTCTCATTTATAATGACGACCTGGCCAAGAGGCAGCAGACGGTCAAATAAATATAAACTTTGTCAAAAACCTTTCACCACCTTGATTTTCTTTATTATTACTTGCATGTGCAGGAGTCTCTCTTTAAATTTAGTTTTTATGACGCAGCAGAGCTAAATGCTCGATTCTACTGGGGTGTTTCGCACGACACTCAGACAAAACCCAGACAGAACAACAAGAATATCTTTTTCTAGAATGGATCAGTGAGATTTCTGCTTTATGTACAATAAAAATACTGTAGTAAGAATACTTGTTTATTAACCAGCTAAAGAGGCAAAAGGGTCTTTTCAGCTGATCCAATTCAACAGCTGTTTCAGTACCCCCTTCAGGCTAACAGCTGTCATTGCAGCGCAACCTAAAGTTAAAAATAAGGACAAAATATCCTGCTGGTTTTCAGTTTTGGATCAATTACTGGAACATCCACGTGTGAAAGAAATTAATGAATGTCAATGTTAAAGAAGAAGCCGTTGGAAATATTAAATGAACGAGGAGAGTTTGACGTCTGCAGCTGTTGGCGTGGTGCAGATTTTACCTGGTAAAGCCAGCTTGTTGTGTTTGTGCATTTCTTTAAAAGACTGGTTGAGGTCCTCGGACACTTTGATGTCTTGGAACATTCGGGCCAACTTGTTGACGTAATCAGCTGGCATGCCTACTTCCTGTAAAAACAAATTCAAACTCCTGTTTTCTGTAGCTAATTAAGTTTCTGAAATCAAAAAGATGTTGAACTTTAACTGGTCGGTTGTCTCTGACATTCATTCAAGTGTGAAATGAAAGCGTTTGGTGCATTTCGTACCCTGAGCCACTCCACCATGTTCTCCTCGATCTCGCTGTCGGCTGAGATGTCCAGGATGAGGCGCCGGGTCAGGTGGGCCTTGTGGTAGCGCATGAACACGTCCTTGTTCTGCACATACTTCAGCACTAAAAGCTGCACAAATATCATTAATTACTATTAAAGGAGATAAAGCCTGTTTTCTAAAACAAATCACTTTATAATTCAGGCACTGTTTTGGTTTGTTGAAGTGTTTCGTGCTCAGAGCAAAATCTGCGCACCACAAGTCAGGTTTCAGGTCAGTGGTGTCCAAATCTTTTCACAAGCAGTGTGGTCTAAATGACTGACAGGCTGCAAAAATGTGAATTTATAAAATAAGAATGCAGAATTCTTGAATCACAGTGAGGCGGATAGGGAGCTCTGAACTTGTTAAATTAAATAAACCACCTTGCAAACACTTTTCTGATAATAAGTGTTCAGCTCCTTTGATCTGTTATTTCTTGCTTTAAAAGATGTTTCCCCTGAAACTACGCTGAGGCTCCAGCTGCAGACTTTGACTGAAAGATCGACTGCATCATGCTAGTACAGTACTCTGTTAGTCACTTTAAGTCGACTTCCAGTCTCACAGCATGATCTTTCTCTCAGAACCACCAGAATGTTTTGGAATATCTTTAAGAGAAGCTGCTGAGAAGGAATGTGAGTAACTGATGACACTAAGAATAAAACACAAAAAAACAAAGTCAAAGTAAACTAAAGAATTTATTATTCTTTAAAAATGTACCATATTTTCTGCCATACAAAACGCTCCGCCCTATAAGTCGCATCAGTCCATATTTGTCTAATAAAGTAGAAAAATCCATAAATATGTTGCTTCGCCATATATGTCGCATCTATTATGCGTCACCGTTGACATGTCGTGTTTGCTACACGTCACCACTGACAACCCGGAAACGTGAACCGGTGTAGTGCCAAAAAACGATGGGCTGCCAAACGGTGGCCACGGGAGCGTGCAAGAATTTAACAAGATTAACACTTAAAAACAATTATTTGTTTGCTCGAAATTATAGTAAAGGTGTGTCTCAGTGAAACTTTTACTTAATAAATGCATTTTGATGGTCAAATCAGCTGT
>JARVGQ010000610.1:20010548-20026595 GCA_031762355.1 Hypsolebias martinsi | reverse complement strand
GATTGTAAAGAGGGTGGGTCCTAAGATTGAGCCTTGTGGTACACCATTGTTGACAATTAAATACAGTAACTGGAAAAAGTACCATTATGTTGAACACATTGCCTCCAACATGAGAGGTCATTAGAGAACCAACCGATAGTGTGGTTTGAGAAGCCATTGTATGAAAGCAGACTTATATATTTTATATTCACATTTGGTCTCATTGTGGACATACAGTATGTTTGGATAAAGCTCTTTTTTGTTTTATTTCTTGGTTGTAGAAAATTCTATACCTTGGTTTTGCCAGTCATGCCTACTTAATAAATGGTATGTCAGATTTGGAGGTATAAAGTGAAAACTGTGTTTTTATATCAAGATGCCATGTTTATTCTTCTTTTCCCCTCAAATTTGAATGTGATTATGCTTCAGAGGACATTAAGTGTTTTGATTGACCCGTCTCCATACCACAACTTTCTTTTTAAATGCTTCTTTGTTTTTATTGTGCAGATTTCCTTGAGGATGTTGCAGCTTCTGGGTCATTTCACAACATGAACCTCAAGTCTTGTGGCGCACTCAGAAATTATTTATACTTTTTTTTTATTTTACGTCACAGTTTAGTGTAAAAGATTTAGTGCCCAACTTTCATTTCACTACTTCTGTAAGGATAATTTTGAGGATAATTTTGAAATGACAGGAAGACTTTCAAAACTGATACACAGTGTGTTGTCAAATTACAATGTGTGTGTGTCTACTGATACATGTGTGTCAAGGATCCTTTTCTCTATCAAATTAATAGTGCAAAAGATTATTCCTCAAGATGTCTGAGACTGTAATTAGTGGATTGCTTTGGGTCAGTCAATCCCAGGGCAATGAGAGGGCCTGTGGGGAGTGAAAGGAGCAACAACATGCGGAGACGAGACAAGAAAGAGCTTTCTGTTTTATAGTCCTGATGGAGGTTATATTTTCCGTGACAACTGGACCAGAGTAATCAAAATGTGTTAATAATCCCTTCAAAGACCTGGGCGGCACATCAGTGCAGAGCCTCATTGAACGCCAATCCCCCTCAAGACCTGGGTTCTGACTGCCCCTCCTGCACTGAACCCTTCATCACTTTCTTTTTCGCTGTCTTCTAAATTCATCATCTTTTCCCCTTGATGATATGTGTCACATTTAACCAATGTTTCAGGCCAGTGCATCTTAAATAATTACACTAAAGTTACGCCATGCTGATTATTTATTTTTATTTTTTGCTTTAACTAACACAAATAAAAATTTGTATTTGCTTTAAAGCTCACGTGTGATGAAGCTGTAGTCATTACAGTAATGTCCAGCCCAGAAGTGGTCATTGGTCTGAATTTTAGATTGTGTTTTGGCACCCTGCTGCTTTAGTCTGCCCCCTTCTGGGATGGTTCCAGGTCAGACCATATTGGTACCAATAAATTCTACCTTTTTGTTTGAGGATTAACTCAAAGGTCAAAGTTCACAAAGCTGGCCAGATGGGGTCTCAGGCGCTAAATATCCATACCTTCCGCTCCTAAAAGACAGTTGAGCGTTAAGATCAATGAATTCAATCGATAGATGTAGTGGTGGAAGTAAGTCTGGCAAAAGTTTGATTGCATGCATATTGATCAGACTGAGGCTAAGAAGCTGTAAGGCTATTGACTGATTAAAAAAATAATATATTTTTTTGTTGCATCTTTTGTTTAAGCGCATTTCATTTATACACACACCAGACTACCAGAGTAGATCATTTTTAACTAATGGTTCTTATAACTATTTTTATCAAATTGTTTGTCATGATTAAATAAATGCAGATGTAATATATCTTTTTAAGTTTTAAATTTTTTACCACACTGAAAGTTCTTGTTTACAAACATTTGAAAATCCATAAAATACATACCGTAGTTTTCGCCATTCACATTACACTTCCATATGTCGCATCAGTCCAAAAATGTCTAATAAAGTGGGAAAAAAACATAAATAAGTCGCGTCACCATATAAGTCGCATCTATTATGTGTCACCGCTGACACATCACATTTGTTATGTGTCACTGCTGACCACCCAGAAACGTGGGCCGGTGTTGTACCAAAAATCGATTGGCTGCGAAATGGCAGTCGCGTGCACGGGAAGACTTTAACAAGAATTTAACAAGATTAACCCTTAAAAACAATTATTTGTTTGCTAGAAATTATAGCAAAGGTGTGTTTCAGTTTAACTTTTCCTTAAAAAATGCACTTTAATGGTCAAATCAGCTGCATTTCGCCTGGGTGGCGTGCTGAAATGCAGCTGATTTTACGTTTGCTCCAGGAGTTCAGGAGCAAGACAAAGGTGGCTTTGTATGGCAAGCCAGTTGTCTCATTAATAGCCACTTTTACCTATTAATAAGACACTTGGCTTGTCATAATACTCGTTTAGCATCAGAAAATGGTAATGTTTGGTAGTTTTCATGTCAGAATGCATAAAATCATGAGATCTCAGCCCAAAACAATTGGGTTATAAATATGGGGAAAAACATATATTAGTTGCTTCGGTGTATAAGTCGCAGGACTTGCAAATTTATGGAAAAAGGTGCGACCTTTATAGCAAAAAATACGGTATATGTATATATTTTTTGTCCATTTTATGCTCTAAATGCAGATATATGTATCTATCAGAAGGAACATTATACTCTTAAATAAGAATAAAGTTTATGCTCATGTGTTATTTTAAGTCATTATTTACAAAGATAAATAATATAATGTTAATAATTAAATAATAATTGATAAGTACAGAGCCACATGTCATTTTTTTATATATATTGTGATCTTTTTTATACTTTTTAACAGCATTTTTAGATAATTTTAAACATATGTTTACTGTTGAAGGGGTTTGAAATTTATTGGCTTTTACTGTAGAAAGATTTTCTTTGCATATTTTTTTCCTCGTCTAACCCTTTCAGCTTTGTCAGTATATAAAATAAGAATTTAAGGGATCTCCTGCACAACCACTCTGCCACGAAGTAGGTTCAAGGTACTTTATTGTCATTCGCGTCACATGTGGTACATGAGGCGGAATGAAATTGTGTACTCAATGTCCCAGCTGCACCCAAAAATTCCAAAAGTATAAAAATAAACTGGATACAAGGATTGAAGATATACGCTAAACAATAATAATGTAAAATAATATGGTGTTTTTCTTGTAGTACTTGATATGGTCACAAATCTTGAGTTTCTTATTAATCATTATGCCCTTTTCCAAACATCCTAAACATTTCAGCTAAACTAGCCTACCAGAAGTCCTCCAAAAATTGTCTAACTTTAATTTAAACAGCTTTTGGACAACTCAAGCGTGGTTTATTGCCTAAACATTATCCTTGTGAAATAACTGAGAACAACACTGCAATGCTCCTAATTTTTTATGCAATCTGCCTTTATTTAAGTCATCAGTCAGAATTAATATTAAGAATATTTTCATTATCCTCGCTGCAGTCACGTTAACTTCCCTTTAAATGAACTCTTTGCCAATTAAAGAAACTGCCTCATTTGATAGTCTAGTCTGAGACAGTGTGTCAGAATTAGTTTGAGGCATTAAAAAATGCATGGGGACCAGGTGAGGCTACCGAGCCCCAGTTTGACCTGGGAACAGTTTGTGTGGTGTCTCAGGAGAGGCTGTGCCCAGTGTAGGGCATGAATGTGATGGCACTTAATAATAGAGGCGCAGCATCAAAGGCAGGAGACTGTCTCTCTGACTGACATGGCAAACTTCTTGAAATGTATTGTGTGTGTGTGTGTGTTTTGTGTGTGTCAAGTTATTTCTCACTTTAATTCAATTCAAAAATACTTTATTAATCCCAAAGGGAAATTAAGTGTTGTCATAGTTCATCATCCCGGATTCATTCAAGAGTTGTTATATATGCTGATAGCTGTGGGCAGGAAGGATCTCCTGCAGCAAATCCGATACCGATCCATCCACACGGATCCAGCTTGCTGTTAGATCCAGCGGGCCACTCAGTCCTCCTGAGCAGCAGGACTGCCCGAATGCCAGGCAGAATTCCTCCCAGAGCGATGGTCACTCCTCCCAGTAGTCTGCTGAGCTCCTCGTTGCCACGGACAGACAGCTGAAGGTGCCGGGGGATGATCCCGGCCCTCCATTGTCACAAGCCAAGTTTCCCACCAACTCCATGATCTCAGCGGTCAGGTACTCGAGCACTGTTGCCAGGTTGACGGAAATTCATCCATGACGCCTCCTTTTCAACTCGTTTGGGATTTGGCACTGTAGTTGGAGCTATCTGAGCTTTTGAGATGTTAATCAGCTGCTCCTGGTTGATAAAAACACCTTGTTTCCATGGTTACGCATCATAACAAATGCCCAAATGTAAAAAAAGAAATAATCATCCGATAAAAGCGATTTACATCCAGAAAAAAAGAGGAATAAAAGTGTCCAAAAGCAACATCCCAGAATGAAAGTAAATGAGCTACTCCAACGTGCAGCCACACCGAGCGGCACAATTCTAGAATTCTCAATGGTTTTCTTTCCTAAATACACTTAGTGGTTTTTGTGTTAACCTTTTTTGTGGTGGTAGTTTCACAAACTGTATGCAATAAAATGCACCTACAGTTGTTGTTATTATGTGGATAGCATCATTGTAGCAGGACTTGGCATGAATACAGGACCTACTGTATATATTTAGTGTGTATCTGTGTGCACATGTTCACAATAAGGCCCTCACTAGGTGGTGTTGCTCCTTGGGAAGGCCAGTGTAGCTGCGAGCGCTGGAGGACTCATTGACTTTATAATGATTAGTGGTCAGGCCCCCAGCCCCAGCTTGTACCAGGGGTTTGGTCTAGTCTCTGCTGCTTGCCCCTGGCCACAGCCGCTCACCACTATCGACTCACCCCTAGCTCCTTTTCTCTTTGGCCTGCCGGGGATGTGTCAAAACCCATTAGCACCAAGTTCCGCAGCTTTAGAGAAGGGATCATTTTAGGTTTATCTTTCTTGCTTTCCTCTTACTTTCTCAAAAGCTGTCTCCCCTCTCGCTGTCTCATTTGTTTTTTTGTTCCCTCTGTCTCCTCATCCTCCTCCGCCCTGCTCAAATGAAGAGAGAAACGCAAAGAAAAAAGGGTAACCTTTGACAAGAGTTGTTCCAGTTGTGGTATCTGTGGCTGCGTATTGATCTGCATTGGCTTTGGGAACTATAGTGAAGAAAGTGAGTGAGCTGCCGCTGCTTTCAAGTCCCACACATTTTCTTCCTTTTTTTTTTTCTGGGGAAAGAAAAGGAAGTTTCAGATGCATCTTGACCTCCTTGGGTCTCATAAGCTATGGAGATTTGTTTAGAAAGAGTGGTGGAGTGTTGTAGCATGTATATAAATGGAAAAATAAGTTCACAAGTGCAGGACCTAATATACAATCTTCTTTCATGGTAATTTCCGTAGTGTGTATGTGCTTTTTATTGCTGTAATAAAAAAGTGTAGGATACTCTTTTTGTACTCCATTGGATATGATATTATGAATAGTGTTTCCTTATGTTGTTTTTGTGGCGTTTGACCTCCTGACACACTCTGTTATTCTTTCAAGTTATTGACCGACACCACTACTTTACCCAGATAACTATTTTAGAGTGAAACTTCTTTATTTTTGAAAAGAGAAGCAATAAATTGATTAAAGTGTATTAGAATAGACACACACACACACGCATACACAAAAAAGCACATTTCAGCAAGACAGCATCCTTCCAACCCAGCACTTATTTTTCTGATAAGCTCAATCTCCCAAGAGAGAGGTGCCTGTCAAAGGCTTCGTCCAAACAAGCAGGAAGCTGTGCAAAGCAAAAAATAAACAAATAAACAAACAAACCAACCAAATGCTTCTCCATCATCGTTCATCAATCCATCTTGTGGCGAATTCATTATTTATTTAAGGAACTTTGGGGCGTGATATTTGAATAATGACGAAGGGGGAGCTGTATGAAAACAACAAGATGACAGCCACACCAAAACCACCCGAGGGCACATGCCAGCACATCGCATCAGTGTCATTCCTTCTTGCTTTACCCCTGTGGGCTCACTACTATGCAGGTAGCCTTATACACACACCCACACACACACATGAACACAAGCAGAACAATACTTACTATATTATATTCTAAAACATATACAACTAAAACAGTTTCTTGGTAGACAAATATAGACCGTTGACTCCACACTATTGTCCCTAACACACACCCACACGCACACACACACACACACACACACACACACACACACACACACACACACACACACACACACAAGCGTTAACATATGCGCCAAGCCCTCAGGCTCTGGAGACAGCATCAGTGGCATCAGTGGTCTGATAGATGGATCCTGTCTGCTTGTGATCTCCACTTGTCAGACAAGCGTCACACAAAACCTAAATACAAATCAAAAAACGCAGGTATGGAGCACATGTCAGTTTGATAGGACCTTGTGGTTACCCCCCCACATCCATCAGCAGCCAAGATGCTCACCCATCGACTTAGAACGAGGGTCTAATGTGTTCCTGTCAGTGTTTGGGCTATTGATGTGTGTTGTTTGCAGACTAATGGGTAGAAGAGTTGCCTGTGCTGTTATCTTGAGTTTTGTTGTCACTTAGAAACTTTTCTCTATTGATTTAGGAAGAAATGCTGATTTGTGCAGTGTTGGCTAGAATACAGTAGAGCTAAACATGGTACAAAGTTTAGATTTTTATCAAGCTATGCTGTTGGAAATCAGTAGCTATGCTTGTTTTTCCAGATTTGTAAGGTTAAGTGGCCTTTTTTTTAATCACCGTCCACCATGGCTATCCCTGTAACTTTCACCTCGTGTTGCATAGCTGGTTCCTGTCCAACACCTGAATGTCACAGGCAAGCCACAAAGGAAGCCTCGTTGTCCAACAACACGCCGCAGCCCGCCTATCTACCAGACAGGAACAGCCCAAACTCGACCACAACAAAAACGAAGCAGAACCCACCTTTTGTTTACTACTCTCAAAGGTGGATCACGAACCAGGCCTGGTAAAGGCTTGTGACAGAGGTGATGTCTAAATTAATCATTCATGCTTTTTCACATGGGCTACAGTAACGGTCCTGAAATATTAATGACAGCTGCAGAATAAATTTGATTCCCTTTTCTCTCTGATTATAATCCACAGTCTAACTCGCACACATGTTTATTTATGCCCTGGAGATGAGGTATGGGGTCACTATCAGGAGTTTGTCTGCACACACAGGGGGAAAAACACACACACACTCTTCTTTCCTCTCCCTTTTGCCACTTGTGCTGGTATACTACCTCATTGTCTTGGAATATGTACATATTTTTCTCATGTGGTGGGTGAGTGGGCTATACATTATACATAATATGCTTGTTCTGTCTGGGTGTGATGTATCGTATGACTACTGTGCAGCCAGAAGTCAGGTTTTTTTTTTTTGTGTGTGTGTGTGTGTGTGTGGCTATTTTAATTAGGTGAGGGCTTTTTTTATATACTTTTTACTTTGAGAATACAGTCTAAGTGGAGAAAAAAATGGTGCAATGTGTATTTTTTTTCAACCTCTTGGTCTGACTTGTATACTAAGACACACTCTGTTCAGATTTTGCTTTTTGGGTCTAATTACTAAGATCTTGTAGTCTATTTGAAGTATTTTTTTGTTTTATAGTATCAATTTAGTTATAACGATTAAAAAGAAACATGACCGGGGATTCAATACAGTAGTCCCTCATTTATCATTATTATTTTCTTATTATTTCTTATTATTTCATTATTTATTATTATTATATTATCACAGGAGATCAGTACCTGAAAGCCCCGCAATAAGTGAAAATCCGCTAAGTAGTAGTACAAGTAGTAAGTAGTAGTTTATTTTAGTATTTATATAGTAAGATGTTTTAAACCCTTCCCACACTCTTGAAATATTCTAAACAATGTTTCTAAACTCCAAACCAGGGGTGCCCAAACTTTTTCTCTGAAAGGGCCAAATTTAAAATCTATCAGAGAGCTGCGGGCCAAATGCAGTAATATAATACATGAAATGCAAATACTTCTTTAAGTAAAGTCTCATGTTTTTATTATACAGTTATTTATCCTTCTGCTCTGTATAAAGAACATTACAGAACAGGCTGTGTTGGTGGCGGTGGTGGGGGGGTCTGGGGTGTTTTTTGGGGTGTATTTTGAATAAAGTAGATGCCATTTCCTGCATTTTGCTGTATTTTACAAAGGTTTATTACAGTAGATTAACATGAAACAAAACATGTAATCAATTATTATTGAAATCTCTGACTGCAAGCGTTCATGCAACACCGCTGCAGCTCTGCAGGTAAGGGGCGTTCACTTCAGGACAAATTGAGGTCACTGATTGGTGCCTACTGGACTGATTGACTGGTGGCGTGACTCATGCAAAAAAAATTATAGATTTTAATGGCCCCTTTGAGACTTGTCATTTTTTCCACATTTATTCAACATGTATTCAATATTTTGGTGAATCTAAGGTTTGAGAACTGGTTCCTTAAAAAATCTTAATGATTGTTTCTTAAATTTTCAGAGGTTGAGTTAAAATTTAGGGTTGCTTATGAAGGGTGTGTGATGGGCACCTATGATGCTCAGCTTTGTCAAAGGAAATGTTATTCAGCAGCAAGAAACTGCTGAGAGACAGTATGAAGTCTGTCAAAATAAAATAAAAATGATTAAAAATTTTAAAAATTAATGCACAAATTGGTCACTCCAGCTGTTTAGTGTCATTACAGTAGTCAATGGGCCAACTTTACATCTAACATTAAACTTGGAATGTCTGAGTGTAAACACATTGATTCGTCAAAGGAAATTTTAATATAGTAGTGAGGACAGCTTGGCGGGCCAAATCAAATTGTTGGTGGGCCAACTTTGGCCGGCGGGCCCCACATTGGGCATCCCTGCTCTAAACGCTCTAAAAGAGCACTGAATGTCATGATTACACTCCCTGCCTCGGCTGCTCTTTGCCACCTGCAAGCGCTCTTGGCCACGCCCACTTCTCCACTCTGCATGGAGAACAGCTGATCAGCTGCAGCAGGAAGCTTATCTTGCAGTATGGGCTGCACAGAGGTGGAGCAGGTGCTAAATAATTTAAAATAATTTATTTTAAAGAAATATTCTATGCCGATCGTGAGGCTCATATGTCAATCAGCCAATTGTGTGTCACGTCCAATTTTATTTTGAAAAACCACGATAGAGCGAGTCTGCGATAAACGAACCGCAAAGTAGCGAGGGACTAGTGTACATCACAAAGTTTAAAAAAAAAAAAAAAAAAAAATATATATATATATATATATATATATATATATATATGCTGCAATGTTTTTATTTATTTTGTAAAGAGTGCAACTGAAAGTCCTCAAACTGACCCGTTGTGTGCACGTTGACACGTGACAACTCTGCACCAGTCCTGATGGTTGCGTGTCACCAAATGTCTTCGGGTTTTGTTTCTTCGTAGCCCACACATTATTTCTGTCTAAACCAAACTGGCGGCTACGTAAACTAAACTTGTTCCACAGATAACTTTCAGCTGTTTACGGCTCAACATGTCACTTGAGATAGTCTTTTTCTGTCACCTCCTGTGCGCCTTTTCCATCTGTGCATCATTTTCTTCTGTAATGAGGGCTACAGATGGACCCCAACAGTTATATTTCTCAAAATAAAAATTACACATAAATGTACGTTTCGAAGTTTACTTGCAACACTAAAGACAGCTTATTGCCACACAAGATCCATTATATGAAGGGTAAAAGGGTATGAGCAGTCCTTTGAATTTACTGGTTTTTAGCCTAAAATTTATTTAATCACTTATTTTGAAGGTGTTTATTTAAAAAGTTAACTTCTCATATTCTTGCTGTTTGCCCCCCAGCTTTTTTGTTTGTACAAATAAGCAGATGATAAAGTCGTTCATCTTTCAGCTGTCATGTCTTCTCAGAGGACGAACTCGCAAATAAAATTATTGCGGTTTTGCTCATTTAAATTAGTCTCATTGAACAAATGCTGTTCTCGCTGCTTGGTTATGTATCAAAGATACATTTGTTGCTTGTTGGAATTCTTGAAACCACATTAACGTATATTTAGGTCAATGTTTATTTTAATATATTTGGTGGCAAACTATTTTAGGTATTTTTTTTTCATGTTTTTCTTCATTTTTATTCATTAAAATTGCAACAACTGCAGGTGCTAAGGCAAAATACGTGTATTTACAGTTGTATTTATAAGCCTGTCAGAAAACGTCACGCTAATCTATTTTAATAAAATATGACAGTGATGTCTGCATCGTATTAAGTCGTGCCCTGTGAAGTTGTGCTCACCCTTGTGTTACTGCTTACATTAAGGGCATGTAAAACAAAGATGTTGCATGTCGTAAAATCTTTTTTTCCCGTCTGTTTTGGTGGTGTTTAGCCTTGACTGACTTCGCCACAATGTGCTTTCCGTTTCAACATGACAGGGGCCATAACGTCATGCTCTGTTTGAGGTTGAAAATATTAGTCAAGTGACTCTTTTCGTTCTTTCTTGTGCAAGCAGGCATGCACACAATTTCTCATGTCTGATGGAGTGTATTTGAGGTTTGTGCACATAAATATTTGTGCGCTGATGTGTGTATTTGTATGTTTGTGTGTGTGTGGTCCTAATGACGCCTTTTTCCTCCACTCTGTTTAGCTGTCAGCACATTGCTGCTGCCTGCCACACACGGCATCCCCACCCGCTCCAAAAATCTTGCTGAGAGGTCATTTTTTTTTTAGTGTCAGGACAGCCGATTCGCGTTGACACCAGATAGATCCGAGACACACTGGACCCATTTACTTTATGTTTGCTTCGTGCAGAAATCTAAGTTGACATGTACTTGGACTTGTACAGGTTGGAGATGAAAAGTTTTGTTTCCGTTAGACATTACAAAGTAATAAAAGTCTTAAACACATTTAAATTAGCTGTCTACATGTATGCACACATTGTTCTATAGGCCTGATTTTTAATAACTGAAGTGAATGTTTTACTGTCTAACAAAGTTCAGTCAGTGCATCTGGACAGTTTCATTTTTTTGTTGACGCTTCGTCCTTCATCCAAAGGACTTCATCAGTCCGAGGAGCCACAACAAACTGAGTCCCACAAACAGCACACTCACGTAGTGAACCAACCATTTTGCTGATAATAAGATGGTTTCTGGGGCCTGCCCTCTCCCCTGTCAACTCCTCCAAGGCATCCATTAGCTAAAGTAGTTCAAAACATCAAAGTTCATGCCCAATAATTCAGGTAGAAAATCCAACAAAGTTCAGCCAGGTCATCTGGACTGTTTCGTTTTAATATTTGGACATTTTATCCTTCATCCAAAGGACTTTATCAATCCTACGAGCCAAAGCAAACATGGTTGTCCTGGTTGTGGCTCTTTGGACTGATGAAGTCCTTTGAATGAAAGATGAAACGTCTTAACAACAACTAGAAAACTAAACCATCCAGATGACCTGACTGAACTTTCAATGCTTTACTGTGTTTTGTTCTAACCTCAATGATCTTCTCTTCCTTCCCATTTGACACTGTATGGGTAGACGTTTGGCCATGTAAGTTACATGGGGTCAAGGCCTATGCCCCAGGAGTGTGGCATTTTAATGTGGGCTATTTGTAACGACAAGCCTCCTATAAGTGCAAAGGAGTGGCACTTTGAGAGGCTCTGACAGTATCTAATCGTTGTCAGGAAAAGTAGCTGAAGAATGTGCCAGTTGAACCCCACTCCCTTCCAGCCTTCTCAAATAACTTTTTGTTTTTTGTTCGGCACTGTTTCTCCTCTTTTGTTAAGTTTTCTCTGTCACCTTTTCTTTATTTTGGGCGGCCTCCAAGAGCTACTTAATGATCCCTTCCTTTTTGCTCTCGTTTTTTTTTTCATTCCCCTTCTTTGTTCTTGAGGCCACCTTTGTTAATCTGTTGTTTAATCTGTAATTTGCTTATGACATTTGGTGTGAAATCTCAGACCAACCTTAAATTTGTGTGTCCATTGACAGAAAACTGTGTAGTCTTTTGTTTCAAAGTTGGTTTGCAAAACGACAAGATAAGGGACTACACTTATCACCTGCTGCTGATAGGTGAAAGCAGATGACTAAGTTTTTGCCTGTGTGTTTAGGTTTTTTAACAATATATCTCATGATTCAGTGGATACATTTTAATGAAAATTGCAGAAAGTAATATTGGATGTACAGCTACAACTGTTTAGCATTAGTAGACCGTGCAATTCAAGATGGCTGCCACAGTTTATAGGCCTTTAAAAACACACAAAAAAGCTGCAACTCAGTCAATTACCAGCATACAAATATTGAGATACTGATTTGGTGTCCTAGTGATTGGGACTGATCCTCAACGCAACAAGCTCTAACAGATCGCAAATGTGTGTTGCTTTTTTTTGTTTTTGTTTTTATGCTGCCAATAACTGTTTTAGAGTCAACTCTGTTTGACTGTTAAAGTAATTCATGAACCACTGCGCAGATTTTGAAACTTTCAGACAGTAATTAATTATTGTATATACATATACAACGGATAAAACTAGGAGTCAATTCAGTTAATGCTGCCTGTCACAGGGCGGCTGTGGCTGAGTGTTTAGAGCAGTCGTCCTCCAATGCAAGAGTTGGGGGTTCGAATCCATCAGCAGTCACATGCCAAAGTGTCCCTGGGCAAGACACTGAATCCCTCATTGCCTCTGACGTGTGTCCCATTGGTGTATGAATGTGATAAAGCACCCTCTTTGGAATGATTTGTTCAATTAGCTTTGTAGAGATCTAGTAGAGTGCTCTATGAATGGGTAAATGAGGCACAGATTTTAGTGTAAAGCGCTTTGAGTGTCTTGATAAGGTAGAAAGGCGCTGTATAAGTACAGTCCACACACAGCCTTTCTACATCAGTTAAGACAGAAATGACCATTTTATTTTACACTGTCCATTTTAAAGCTGTAGAGCTAAAATTTGATTTGGTAGTAGCTGAAAGTCATTCACAACACATACACTGAGCCTAATCGTTTGAACTATTGTTTGAGATTATGCATAACGTAACTTTTGAAGTTTGATTTAAACGCCTGCAACTTTGTCCCTTCTCAATATGATGAATTTAGTTTACAGTCAGGAAAGGTAGTGGGCAATAGGCATTCCTTCAAGGAGTGCTAGGCATTTAATTTGTCTGTTTTTAAACACAGGCCTTGTTTAGTAGGAGTGCTGCTTCCACATTACTTTTTAGAGCCATCAGTTAAAAGTCAGTACAAATTTAGATGCCTAATAGAAGTTTTCAGGTTCAACACACACTTGCTGCTCTGCCCATCTTCCCCTTTGGCACAAGACAAGGGTGGCCAAGCTTTGCCCAGGTGCCGTCTGTGCCATTGGCGCTAAAGCAAGGAGAAGCTGGCACACTTTGGGCATGTCTGCAGCCCCTTCTTCCTCAAAGGCTTGCCTCGACTCCCTTCTTTCCCCTCATGGTCCCTGCTGCTCCATAGCCCAGGGAGCTCATTAGGCCAGACTTCCTCTTCATTTAATCCATTTTTTATAGCCTAAAAAACAGTCCCTGATCTCAAAAATCCTAGCTAATTTAAGCCTGGATGCTAGGGAAAGGACCAAAAGTATAAAAAAAGCTAGCTGTGCAGGCCTTTCATACTTCTAATGTCAAAAATTAAATGTCTTTTTATGGAGTAGCAGTTTGGTCAGAATGGAAACCCAGAGAAACAGCACTAATATGAACATTTCTTGAACAGAGTTTGGGGCCCCAGTAGACGTATCCTATACCCTCCACTTGCGTCTTGCCGGCAGGTCTTGAGGGAAACCAATATGTTAACTTGGGCTAATGAAAACACTGGTAACAACATTCTCCCTACCCTTGTTCTTTTAATTATGTATCTCTAACTGGATACCAGAAGGCCCCTGTTGGTTTCTGTTCTCACTTTTTTCGTGGTAGTGAAGTTTTACTTGTAACTCAGCTCCTAGTGAATGCAAATAAATGCACACATTTTTATGTTCTTTCTCTCAAAGTCCCTCAGATTAATTCCAACCTTATATAATTTCTATCATAGTTGCCTAAAAGAAACATTGTCTTTTAGAAAAATGTGATGGCGTTTTCATGTTTTTACCAAGTTTTTGCACAATGTGGTACATAGAATATCCAGGCTGTCAGATGCTTAATAACTTTTACATTATCTTCACATAAACACTGCCAAAGTTATCATGCTCAAAAGTTGTCTTTGTCCTTTATCATCTTCTCAGAGGACAAAGGATTTTTTTTCCCCCTCCCTCTATTGGGAAGCCATTAAAGCATTAATATACCTCCCGGATTTAAAGTCTTGATTAGTGCCAGTCTCCTCAGGCTGACATAGACTTCACCAAAGGTGTCAGAGCAGGGGGGGCGGATACATTGACAGTGGATATAAAAAAAGAACAGCTTGCATACTCATCCATTGGATGTAGTAGAATCGTTAAGCAGTCTCAGCTGCCCTCTCGTTAGCCTCAGAGATGCCTGGTGACAGAGGTGAGGTAGTGAACGTTGCCCTGGGTTGCGAGTGAGGGGGTCAGTGCCCCAAAGGGTACCATACCATGGCAGTGCCAGGCCGAGACCCTGTGCCACTGTCTCTCGCGCTTCCTCTGTCAGCATGTCCTATGCCCCGGGCCGCAGCCAAGAGGGCACAGGGGGGCTGTCATGCGTCTGCCTCAATTACAATCAGGGGATGGAGCATACAAAGACTGCCGACTTTCACAGCTCATATTGCAATTGCAAAAGCTGCACTGTATCATTTCTTGCACCAATGACTATTGTAAAAAGTGTACTTCATTTTGAATTTTACTCTTTCTCCCATTTAAAGCTGTGTGCTGTTTGCCACAAAAAACACTGCCTGGCTATGCTCTAGTTGTGTTTCTGTGTTTAAAAGGATCTTTTCACAGAGCCATGTTGGTCATTGGTTATTTAGCTTCTACTCCAGTAGTCAAATTAAGATTCTGAAACTGAAAATGTGGATGACAAAAACTAGTCCAAAATGGTGGATAGTTTTGCAGGTTTAAGAGAATTTAGCTAGTGGAAATCAGCTTCTGGTTAAGTGATTGTCTTCTACTGCAATATTTCCAGTTATCATTAACTGACTGTTTTTATTTATGTTGAACACTTGTTTTCTGCTGCAGCTGACTCTATTGAATGTAGTTCCGTATTTCAGAAACTGCAACTCTACTGGGATTTTCATACACAACCATCTCTAGTGTTTATAAGGAAATCTTCAAACCAGACAATGTTTTCTCAACCTACAAATAGTTGTAACTAGTGGTTATTTAAAAAGCTGTTTGTGTCTTTCTGTCTTCTTAAACCAATCTGTGTTATTCTGACCTCTGATATTAATAAAGCATTTTGTGTCCTGCTGTATAACAGCTTGTATTTTTATTTTTTACCAACATTTGTAAACCCTAGACATAGTTGTGCATGAAAATCTAATTAGCTCAGCAGTTATTGAAATATTTAGACCAACTTACTGTATCTAGGACTAACAGGCATGCTATGTTCACAGTCACTTGAATTCACCCTTTCCCCATTCTGTTAATGGATTTGAACTTCAGCAAGTCATCTTCACCTCGCTTAGAGCTTTGACATGCTTCCATGTAATTAGCTGGTTAGTTATTTGTCTTAACAAGCAATTAAACAGGTGCAACATGACCGGTGAATGTCTTTGGATGAGTTTGTAATGACTTGTTCCTTTCTAACAGAACCATCTTTTTATGTCAAGAAAAAAAAACTATTGAGTCCTTATTGAGGGCTGGCTTTGGCTAAGTGGCTAGGGCAGTCGTCCTCCAATGCAATAGTTGGGGGTTCATATCCACCAGCAGTCATTGATAGTTATTTTTGCCTATTTTGTTTCTGTCATGACCACGCGCTGATTTTGTTTAGTGGATCCACCGTATAGAAATTCAACATGATACAGGTGGTCCTCGGTTTACGTTCGAGTTCCGTTACAACGGCCCGGTCGTATACCGATTTGAACGTAACCCAAAATTGAAAACACGTGGCGAAACGTAAGTCCGGATTTTGAACGTAACCCGAAACTGAAAGCACATGGCGAACGGTAA
>JARVGQ010000610.1:19928120-19940402 GCA_031762355.1 Hypsolebias martinsi | reverse complement strand
CAGGGTCACCCCCCCCCCCCCAATCACCCCCCACTTTCACCTCCCATCCCTGCCAAACAGAAAATCAACCTCCTCCCCTTTTTTCTGACGGAGGCTCAAACTTACTTGTCAAGTGCCAAAGAATCTACAGGAAGAAAAGGAAAAGATGCAAAAGCTGAATGGAGTTCAACGCGATAAAGACACGGCGAGAGCAGGAGTGAGTCATGAGGTTTGAGAGATTTGTGATAGTTAGCATATTTTGATTTTATAGTAAGGGTGTAGTTTAGTGTTTAGTCAGATTTAGTGTGTTTGAGCTTAAACACTGAGACAATTTTGAACATGAGAGCGGAGCTGCAGACCCAGAGGATGGAACCACCATGTCAGAAGCTCTCAGATAGAGGAGAGGATCACGAAGGAGTAAAAACAGTCTGAGTTAGACAGAGAGGACTTTGTTGATGAAGAGATTGCTTGTTTTAGAAGAAGAGTGGACCAAGACTCAGTAGGTGGTCTGACTCTGTACAGAGGAGGGGGTCCAGAACCCCTCTGACTAGGTCAACAGAACCAAGCATCAGTTCTGAGCTCTGGAGAACAGAGGAGGATGTGGATGTTGACCCAGAGGGTTGACTAATGGAGGAAAATACATCCCCCCTTTGTAAAATGACTATAATTTTTTTTTGTAAATTAAAAACAACTTTGGTGTAGAGTTTTTAAACAAAAAAAAAAAACGTAACAAGTTAAAATTAGAAAAAAAAATGATAGCTCTAAAAGACCGAATAGTTTTTTGTGATAAAAATATTTAAACTAGTATTTGAATCAGTTCAAAAAGGTGGTTGATTTCCCCCGTGAGAAACATGAATATTCATAAAGTTAAAGGTTCAGACGGTCTTATTCAAATGATCACAATAAGATGCTGTTGATGTGGATCACATTTCATGATCTTATCTGTAGTTAGAGAAACAAAGTGAAGTTTGGAGCTGCATGCATTCAGATGGGACTGCTGCAAGATAAAGAAGAAAGATCAATTCAATGTGAAATAATTATTTATTAGTCTTGAACATGTGTGTTATCTGGCTCTGCAAACTGATTGACAGCTGCTGATGTCACATGACTTCATAATTATTTTCATGCCTGTGAGGCCGGTAAGACATTTATTTTCATCAGTGATCAGAGTTTGAACAGTTTGTGTTCACCAACATTTTCACCACAGAACATAATGTGCTGACGATGTCTTCAGCTTCCTGTCCGAGCCGTTAGCCACCTACTCTAAAAGTTATTTAGTCTGCTGAGCACGACCACACCTTTATTGCTCTTCTATTTTTTCCGTCCTATATCTTGCACAACTCTGAACCAAAACATGCAAATTATACCTTAAACATGCTGCTGCCAGAGTTTTAATGAGAGTTGATGGGAGAGATCATGTGTATCCAGTTTTAGCTGCTTTCCATTGGCTCCCTATCAAATTCTGAATATAATTCAATTCAGTTTATTTACATAGCACTACAACAAAATTGTCTCAGGGCACTTTACAGGAACATTCACATACTGTATATAAAAAGCCAATTAATAAAGTTGTTTATCTAAGGAAGCAGGCAGACTCATTGAATTGTCACTTTGTCACAGAGTCTCCCATCTTGAGCAAGCACAAAGGCAACAGTGGAAAGGAAAAACTCCCTTTGAATTTAACTAGGACTAAGCCCCTCCCTATGCAACACAGTCCTGGATTTCTTAACCAACAGACCACAGTCTGTGAGGATCCACTTCTTCTCCTCCTCCACCATATCCCTCAGTACTGGCTCCCATCAGGGCTGTGTGTTGAGCCACCTCCTGTCACTCTTCTCACATATGACTGTGCACCTACCTATCCAGGCTGTCACATTGTAAAGTTTGCAGATGATACAGTGGTGGTTGGGATGCATCACTAACAATGATGAGTCCAGCTACACAAGGCTGCACAGAAGATGTTGGAGTCAGTCTCCACCATCACAGACATTTACACCTCCAGATGCAGGAAGAGAGCCACTTGCATCCTGAAGGACCCCACTCACCCAGCACACACACTTTTTGCCCTGCTCCCCTCAGGAAGGAGTTTGAGGAACATTAAGTGTAGAACCACTAGACTGAGGAACAGCTTCTACCCTGAGGGTGTTAAGACTCTTGAATCCCTAACCAGGTTAATCACTGTGGAAAAACAATCACTGTAATGACACTTCATTGTTGGTATATGCTGATGATTATCCATGCTGCTAATTTATGCTGCTGATTTATTCATTCTGCTGTGTTCATTCATCCTCATCTGCTCACACAGACTCATGTTCATGCTGCTGTTTGGCTTATTGTTTGTGTACTGATAGTGCTTAACATATTTCTAATTTAACGTTTATCTTAGTTCTTATCTCAGATCTTATTAGTTTTTCTTTATAATTTATACTTTTGTTGGATGTAACTGGGACAACATTTCATTCCACCACATGTACGACATGTGGTGCGTATGAAACTTTGACTTTGATGACCACAGATGAGGGTTAAAGTAGACAGACGAGTAAAACAAGAGTTTTGCCTTTCTACTCAATTCATTCTTCCCTATGACCATCTTAGAATTGAGTTTTTCATCAATCCATCTCCCGCTCCATCCTGCCATATCTTGCGAACAAGATACCCAGAAACAAACTCCTTCTTTATACATCAGGAAACCTCACCCAGATAAAGGAAACTGGGGCACCTCCCTGAAGCCAGGTCCATGGGAGGAGCTTGTCTGCGAATGCTTAATCGTCAAGCCTTGACTTCTAGATCCAAACACAAATGAGGCAAGTTGCCACCTCCACGTGGGTCCACCAACTGCGAAGAAGACCATCGAGGTTGGGTACCATGAAAGCCAGGTAGCAGGCAAGGGAGGGTCCCTTGTTGTGCCTATTCCTGGTGGCATAAACTAAATGTTATTGCCACTTCATCTTCTTCTTTTGGCTTTTCCCTCTTCAAGGGTTGCCATAGCAAGTAATCCTCCTCCATCTCACTCTGCATTCTCTGTCCTCACACCAAATACCTCCATATTCTTTCTAACTTCTTCTTCTTCCAGTTTTTCCCTCTTCAGGGGTCACCATAGCAAGTCATCCTCATCCATGTCACTCTGTCCTCTGCATCTCCAACTACCTCCATGTCCTCTCTAACTTTACCCATTTATCTCCTCCTTGACCTTCCTCTTTGTCTTTTTTTTCTTGGCAGCTTCATTTCTAAGCTCCAACTATCGATATACCAACTGTCCCTCCTCTGGACATGTCCAAACCATCTCAGTCTGACCTCTCTATCATTATCTCCCAGTTGTTCAACCTGTGCTATACCTCTAATAATGTCATTCCTAATCTTATTCATCCTTGTAACTCCTAAGGAGAACCTCAGCATCTTCATTTCTGCCACTTACAGTTCTTTATCCTGTCTTTTTGTCAATGCCACTGTCTCCAGACCATACAACATAGCTGGTCTCACCACTGTCTTGTAACCTTTTCCTTTGACCTTTGCTGGCACCCTTATGTTGCAAATAACTCCTGAAAAAAATTCTCCATCCTGCCTGGACTCTCTTTTTCACCTCTTCACCACTCCCCATTTTCCTGAACAGTGGATCCAAAGTATTT
The DNA here is from genome assembly GCA_031762355.1 of Hypsolebias martinsi. Taxonomy (NCBI): domain Eukaryota; kingdom Metazoa; phylum Chordata; class Actinopteri; order Cyprinodontiformes; family Rivulidae; genus Hypsolebias; species Hypsolebias martinsi. The sequence continues at coordinate 19,936,797 of JARVGQ010000610.1, read as the reverse complement.
GAAGTCCTGTACTTTTGTGACCTCTTCTAGTTGTAGCCTCACTGTTCCAATGGACTCCCTGTCATTCGCACACACACACACATGTACTCTGTCTTACTACGACTGACTTTCATTCCACTTCTTTTAAGTGCATACCTCCACCTCTCCAAGTTCTCTTCTACTTGTTTCTTGTTCTTACCACTGATCAAAATGTCATCTGCAAACATCATAGTCCACGGGTGTTCCTGCCCGACCTCATTTGTTAGTCAGTCCATCACCAGATCAAACCAGAAGGGGCTCAGAGCTGATATGTGATACAATCCCACCTCTACCTTGGAGCTATCTTTTACTCATACAGCACATCTCAGCACTGTCCTGTTGTCCTCACACTTGTCCTGTACCAGTTATTGTAGCAGGTTGGTGCTAGTGAATTCAGTTGTGCAGGCAGACAGTCGAGGACTCAGGAGAATATAAAATAAATAATTTATTTTCAAAAACAAAAAGCTGTCAGTGCAGCAAAACTTACATGAGTAACTAGGAGTTCACAAGGAGCAGACCAGGACATCACCAGTGGACACTATACAATGCCAGACAAGGAGTGAGACAAACACACATGCTTGAATACAGGATACACCAATTAGACATTCAAGACACCTGTGAGTAATCGCAGATGCCAAAGACAGATGCTGAGGATGCAATATATAAACACAACTCAAGCTGGAGCCAGATATTAAGGAAATACAAACCCTACAAAGCTAGAAACAGAGGTGCAGGGGGATGCAGACATAAACAGCACCAGAAGGACTAGACACCAAGGAACATAAACCACAACCTCTACAGTAATCGTCTGCCACTGAAGGCCAAATGGTGAAGTTTTTGTCTGTGTTGTGGTGTGTTTGTCTGTAGTCATCTTATCTGGATGGATTTTAATAAAACACTCAAATGTCTTCCTAATTCAAGATAGTTACCACAGCTAATCTTCATTATCACAGCACCTAAAACTTACTTTGTAGTTTAAAACTCTAGTGGTGGTGGGAGCTATGCATTCCTTCAAAGAGTGCTAAGGCATTTATTCAATAATGTGTTCAATAATGTGTTTAGCAGTGTCACCAAATAAGCCGAGAACTCAAGAACATATTTGATTAAACATGCTTATTAAGTCAAACTGACATCTCATACCACCTCAGCAATCAGCTTCTGTGGCTGGATTAGGGTTAATCTAAGTTCAAGACAGTTTGAATCCCTAAAGAAGACACTGGGGAAACTGTGGATCGAGGTTAGAGTAATCATTATGGAGCATGTGATGAGAAATTCTCATTCAGCAGTCGATGGAGAAGAAAAACTTGAAGAGTGAGTAACGCCATATCCTAATTTGTTCAGATAGAATAAGACAGGTCTCAGAGTTCCATTAGGTGCTTTCTAACTCTTCAAGATTGCTGCACAATTAGACCTCTCATCAATCTTTTAGAAAATTTAGATGTGAATTGATGATTGGTTTGGGAGTGGATCAGTGCCAGATTCTGAGCTGATCCAAACAAGCTCGGACAAGCTGCAGCAGCTGGTTGGGCTTGGTTGGTCTGCTCTGGTCTGGTGGACGACCACCAGAGGAGCTCAACCTGTTTGTCTTTCTGCACAGCAACAAAACAGACTGGCACAGCACAGCCGATGCCAATATTTTGGCCACAGTCATTGAATGCTTGCGTGTCAGACGCTTCAGTAACAACAGGGAATGGGGAGATTGGAGAAGCATGCTGATAAAGTGTGTTTCTCTCTCGTATTGAAACCACACAGCACTTTGATCTATTTTTACACATCCTATCCAATGCGCACAAACACAGAAGATTTTTCAGGCTGTCAGCTGTCAGTGAATACACTATGACTGAGCGCTGTCTTTTCCTCTTCAAAGCCGGTCACTCCACAAGAAAATAAATTTTATTTTCTGTCAAAAACATGTTAGAGGTTTAGGCGTCCAGTGTAACTGTCAAGGAAAACTAATGAGCATCAATTCTCATTCCTCACTTTTCCCCTCACACACCCACAGTCACAAAGCACCAGCATCAAATCTTCAGCTCCGCAAGTCAGAGACTTACTCCACTGCATAGCAGGAGCAGTCACTCTGTAACTGATCCTGTTTGTTTCTGCCTATTCATGGAGTCGAGTGTGCATGGAGTGCAGTTGGAATGTTGTGGGCAAACACACAAACAATCAAAGACTCACCTTGTTGGTTTTGTAACCACCATAAAAACAAATATATATATATTATACATTTTTTCTACTAATAAACTAAAAGGCAGACAAGTAAATTAACAATACAGGTAGTCCTCGACTTACGACGGAGATCCGTTCTCACAGCGGCGGCATAAACCGAATTTGACGTAAGTCAAAACGTACGTAAATAAATATGACGTACCTGTTTTACCAAGCGCGTAAACCGATTTTCAACGTAAGTCCATGGTGATGGCCTTCCTTTTCCTCGATGCACTGCCATCAGAAGAGTCCTCCTTGCGTTTCGGGAGCCATAATGAAGGCTAATGAAGGGCTAATGGCCTACTGGGATGCTAGTGATGCCGTCCTCCTCCATACAGTACTGTATTTCTCCGCCGTTGCACCGCGTACTGTATTCTTCCGCCTCTGCGCCTCTGCGTTATGACGTTTACCATCATAAAACCGACGTAAAAACCGACGTAAAAATGACATAACCGCGTAACATGAATAAGGGAGATGTGACGTAACTACGAAACGTCGTAACTCGAGACCATCTTAACCCAAGACCGTCGTAACCCGAGGACTACCTGTATACACATATGTATATATATATATATATATATATAATATACATATATATAATATACATATATAAACAGTATATATACTAAAATAAACTACTACATACTACTATTCCTACTTTGTGGTTGTTCACTTATCGCATGTCTTCATGGTATGGATCCCCCACGATAAACGAGGGACTGCTGTATGGCAGTTTTAAATATTAACAGTGTTTGTAAAAAAAAAAAAAAAAAAAGCTTTGTTGTGATCTTTTTTAATCAGGCAGCACCTTATATTTTTGCCTCTCATGTTCCAGCTATGAGTGAAACTGAATGTGTGTGTGGTGTTGAACGGTTCAGAGAGGCTGTGTAAACACTTCTTATTAAAAAGAAAAGTACACAAGAATACCACAAAGGTGGTCTACTGTTTATTTGTTTTTTGTTTGTTTGTTTGTTTGTTTTTATTTGAAATCTATCTAACGTGCACTGTGGCTTTAAAAAAAAATGTTTAGCTGAGGTTTTGTAGACCAGAGCTGGTGGATTGCAGAAGGCCAACAGCTCAGTCAGGGTTGGGCTCAGATTTGGACTTTAGAGGGTAGCAGGGTGACTGAGCTGCCAGCCTGCCCCCCCTCCTCTCCTCGGTGATAAATGGCCAAAGCACGGGCTATTCATCTCCTGTTTAGAGAAGTGGACAGTGCCCCCCCTGCACGGCCTCTCCTCTGTCCCCCCACAAGTCAGCAAATGTGATAATTCTCTCATTTGTCAGAAGCAGCAGAGGGTTTTCTGTGTGTGTTTTCTGATTGAGGGAGGGGAGCTCATGAATATGTCTCAATTTTTAAAATTTTTTTTCTTCTCGAGCTGTATTTTTTTGGGTTCAAAACGCCCTCTTGAAAAGTTTACATCAGTAAAGATGAGGGTTTTTAAATGTGTAAAGGAGGAAGACGCTTTATTGCAAATTCCGCCAACAGTTTTATAATCTCCAGGAAACTACTGAGTCACTTTTTCCATTTTATTCCACAAACAACTTTTTGGAGCCAGCGTGCGTGTAAATGTTTACGTGTCAAGTGTGTTTATGTGCTGTTTTATACATGTGCATACATCAGTAGGACCGTTTTTACAAATACATGTGAAAGCCAATCAGACGCTTTAGTAGGGGTGCAGTTTTATAAATACATGTATCCTGTTTAATGTTTCCATAGGAGTCAGAACTTATGGTAACCATTAAACCCAGTATGCTTCCAGCTAACGGCTGTTCGTTTAGTTTGCACATAAATGTGTGTTTTATTTACTGTTCTCTGTGGTTTTCTCTCTGCAGGATCATCCAGAATCGTATCCTGATCTTCATCCTCGGAGCTGTCGTCCTTCTCACCATCATCTTGGCCGTCTATTTAAATCTGAGAGGCCACTGATCTTTACTGTTTGCACACACACACACACACACACGCATACACACACTCCCCCCTCCTGTCCTCTCTCTCGAAACAAATAGAAACACACACACGCGAGTGATTAATAGCGACAAAGCGTTGTTCTGCTGTAATTAGGACAAATGGTCCCCATGAATCACTGTTCTCCAAACCTGACAGGGAGCTTTTTTTTTTTTTTTAACCCAACTTTTACCTTTCTTCTTCTGTTCTCTCCATTTGCTTCTCTCCACCTTTCAGTTCTTTCTCTGTCAGATGTTAAAACTTTTCATGGTGTGGGTTTGCAGCCCGTCCCCTCGAGGTGAACACAACCTCATCTGTTTGCAGATTCTGATGCATCTTTTTGTTTTTACATTTATGGAGGTGCATTAAGGTTTGCAGGCATGCCTGAAAGACAGGACAGTCCTGGAGTAGAAGGCACTGACGCCGACAGTGGACGTGCGTCTTGTAGGAGCTTCTGTGACTACCGTATTTTCTTGCGCATAAGTTGCATCGTCTATAAATGCATCACGACGAGGAAAAAACATACATGTCACTTCGGCGTATAATTTCCATTTATTATGCATTTATTTAATGGTCAAAACAGCTTCATTTCACCTGGGCGGGACGGCGCCATCCATCCATCGCAGCCAGAGCCACTAGCTCTCCATCGTTCCTCCACCTGCACAAGCTGAGTGAAGAGAGATTGCACGGGTGGACTTGCTGTTGCAATTCTTCAAAATTTAAAGCGTCAGTCAAAACTTGCGTTATGAATATGGAACAAAAAACATGTATAAGTCGCAGGACTGACAAATCTATGCCAAAAAAAAAAAAATTGCGACTTATATGTCAGAAAATACGGTAAATGGCTGAGCTGCTCTTCGTGTAACCCCGACGCAGCAGCAGACTCTCCCTTCAGATACGATACGCTGGTCTCTCTCTGCAAAGCCCAAAATAGACACTTGGCTCTGCCTGGATGTTAAAACATTGATGAAATCTCCATCATGTTAAAAGTATTCTTTCAGAAAAGGCTCCTTGTTTGTAGTTTTTTCAGGAGGTGAATATTTTAGGAGATTTTTACCATCAAATGGAGCTGATGCCAAACTTCGGTAAATAAATTAATTGAAAACAAAGTAAATATATTACCCTTGGAACTTTTATCAAATTGAATGTCCTAATGTGGTACTTTTGCAATTCCTGAACACACGTCATGACTCATTATCATACTGTATGTACTAACATTTAATCTACATTGTATAGTTTTTTTTTCTCCATGTACGTGATTCTGTTACTATTTATTTAAAAAATGCAGAATTAAAATGTCTGTGCTAGAACTGAATGTTTTATTCTCTTTGTTATTCAGATTTAACATTATCTAAATTTTTGTTTGTTGGCTGAGGACCAAATGAAATGTGTGTTTTTTTTTTTCTTCTTCTATAAATAGATCTGACCTGTTTCAGCGCTCGTGTTATTCTGTATTTTTCATGTAAATTTCTGAAGATTGTGTTTATCTGTGATGAGTTTGCTATCATGTGATCACTAAATATATATATATAAGACAGCATTTTTTGGAGAATGTTTTAAGGTTCAAATGTAGGATGGATGGGATATTAATGCTTTGTCAGCACACACACACACAGAGTAAAGAGCATGTGTGTCTCTTGTGGTTGGTGCGCTGCATCCCATTGAGGACATTTGCTATTCTGTTTCAGAGCCATAGTCATCATTTTCACATTTTCGAAGATAGGGCAGTGATCCCCCCCCAACACACACACCTCCCTCCAACACACACACACACAAAGCACGCTCCCCTATAGGCCACCAGTTCACAGGCCCTCACCATCCACCGCACCATCGTCGGCTTCAAAGCCTCAAATTAATGGCCAACAAAACTGTGTTCCCCTGACCGTCCCATGTGGGGCCGACCCGCCGAGATTTATCATGAAAGTCGAGGGGGGAAAAAAATTCTAAAAGAAGGAAGTGAACAAGGAAGAAGTTAGGAGGGGGTCTCGAGGAGGGCTCTGTTTTCTCGAGCAGTTTGACAAATCTCTCCTGGTAATGACCCTCAGTGGTTGTTGCTCCAGTCTAAATGTGCTGTCTGTACAGTATGTGCTCTAGTCTTCATCTCTTTTTCCTCCCTTTCTTTCTCTCCCTCTACCTCTTCTGCCACCTTTTCTCCTCCTCCCTGTCCCCCCCCCCCAGCCTGTCAGATGAGCCGCGCTGCAGCTAGCGAGCGAGCGGTGGAAGGCAGCGTGGCGGCGGCTTCTATTTGAAGTTGTAATGGTGTCAAAAAGTCAGGGCTGACTGACAGACGTCAGTCCCACAGGGCCTCATTAAAAACAGACCCACTTGACAAGGAAATAATTGAGCGCTGGCGACAACTCGGGGGTGAGGGGGGGGGCCCTTCGCGTTTTTAGATGTTTTTATTTTCTTTTCATTATTAGTGCCGAGCTATTATGTTCATTAAGGAATGGCATTAAAACAAGTTTTTAAACGCAAGGGGGAGAGGCGAGGGCGGGGCAGAGGGATGGATGGAGGTGGGAAGATAACGATTTGTTTACAGCCCCCCCTTTCTATTTTATTATTTAAGCAGGAGCACTGTCAGCTATCATCTCTCTTTCCTTTCTCTCGTTTTTTGTGTGTTCTTCCCTCACTTGTTGGGCTTGTAATTTCATTTTTCCACCTGCCCCGTCCTCCTTCTCCATCGTTTTCCTCATCGTTTGAGCGATGGGTGTCAATGGAATACAAACTAGATTATTCCTTGGTGCCCACCACACACACACACACACACACATGAGTATCATTTCCTTCTGATTTGGTTTTCGACAAGCGTCTCACCGCAGAAGGCTGAGGATGAAAACTTGTCAAAAATAGGTTATATCTTATTCCAAGGGGCAACAATAGCGGCAGCTACAGACACCTTTTAATATTTAATTTAGACGGGTGGTAACCCTCCTTAAGTGACTGGAGCTGTGTCTTCCATACAGACGCCACAGGACGAAGGGGTGGAGGGGAGGGTGACGAGGGTGGAGCCATTAATTATTTGATGTCTGAAAAGTGATTTTTTTTTTTTTAAAGCTCTTCCTGACTTCTGTATGTTAAAGAAAAGATTCAATCTTTGGGTGTTCTTTTTTTTTTTTTTTTAAACACGTCCCATGACTGGCTCGAAACGTTTCCACTGCAGTCTCGATTTATGTCACCACGCAGTAAAGACGAATCACATTGTGCTCAGTTTGGTAGTTGAAATACCCCATTTCCCTTGCACCACTCAGCAAGGCATGAGCCAATAACCGGTTTTGAGGTATATCAATGGGTTAAAACGTCACTGTGAAGATTTAACCGCCGTATCTTTTGTTTAAATGCCTTAAAGTGAAAAAAATATAAGGTGCATATTTTCATTTCCTCCGTGACCAGGCCTGTTTGTGCCGACAGTCGTTAAGTACTGTGGCCGTGGAGGGAATTCCCCCTAACGAACATTAGCACCAAGCTACAAGAAGTAGCATGTCCGCATGTGAAATACACAATCAGGCTCGCTAAGAATAACCCAGCTAACATCAGCTTGGCAGGCTACCAGAGTCCTTTACAAAAGAGCAGAACAGCAGAGTAATATTCTGCACATTAGGCACAAATACTTTGGATTAAAAAGTTAATTTATCTGCTGCAGTGGGTTACTTTGCTGCTATAGCTTTTTCCTTTTTTTTTTTTTTTTTTTTTAAGGTAACTCCACATTTCTCACCAAAACTAACATCTATGTCCTCTTATTTGGCGTACTTAGGCACAGCATATATGAGAAATGATGTAAATTAAAAAAAAAACTGTTAATAAATTATTTTAAAATCTGTCTTAAGTGCAGAAAAAAGCTGAAAATGATTTTAAACCAAGTGACTGTCAACATTTTCACTGGTTTTTATTTATATCTGCGATTAAAATTATCCATCCATTATCTTTACCCACTTCTTCCTTGCTGGAGCACGGGGTGGGGGTGGGGGGGTCACAGGTGCTCATATTCAGCAGTCACTGTGTGAGAGGCGGGGGACACTCTGGACAGGTCTCCAGTCCATCACAGGGACACATAGAGTCACATGAGACAAACAACCATTCACTCTCTCACTCACCTACGAGCAATTTAGATAACTGTCACGATAATAATCTTTGCTGGGCGATTAATTGTCTCAGATAATATTGTGATAAACAATAATATTGTTTGAAATTTGGCAATAATTAGTAATTGTAAAATTTAAGAAGAAATGTGGGTTAATTTGTGTGTAGTACCTTTTTTTTTTTACCACTGGATGGCAGTATAAAACTGTTTGAACCGAAGGATGGATAGTGAGGGAGCGAGCAGCGTGTCCCTTTAAGAAAAATAAGAGGGAGGCCCCTTGACATAACATGGGTTGTCTGTCGTTCCTGTTTTTCGGTTCTCAAAATGGCGGACGCTCGGTGTTGTTTGAGCTCTATATGCTGGTGAAGATTCTCAGTCATCCAGGACATGATAAAATCAAAAAAGGTTCAATACAGAAACAACTGGAC
>JARVGQ010000610.1:19816491-19833583 GCA_031762355.1 Hypsolebias martinsi | reverse complement strand
GATAGATAGATAGATAGATAGATAGATAGATAGATAGATAGATAGATAGATAGATAGATAGATAGATAGATAGATCAATATATAACAGTGCAAGCAGGACGAATGTGAATGGATAAGTATTTCAAGGTAGTAATACAGTACAAGCTAAATGTATTACTGTATTACTACCTTGAAATACTTATCCATTCACATTCATCCTGCTTGCACTGTTATATTCTACCATGTTCTTGTTTACTGTCTCTTTTTAGAACATTGTAAAAACTATAATTCATTTTCCACTTTTTGGTACTTTTTTGTGTACCCTTATTGCATGCTTATAGTATTTCTTGTTTGTTCTTTGATTTTTTTTTTCTTCTTTTTTTTAGCGAGTCAAATCAGTTCTTCTCATCCTTAGCATTTCATCGTACTGTTAACCCTGTGTTAACCTTACATATGACAAAGAAACACAACTGCAACTTGTTGGTCAAGCGCTCCGATTCTGCAGGGCTGATTCGTGACACAAAACGCAACAAAAGAAACAAACGCACAGACAAACGTACACAGTGCATTACTACCAACATCTACAAACCGGCTCGGCCGTAGCCATGATCAAACGGGCTCCCTGCAGCTTTGAACAGCATTTTTCTTTCTTTCTTTATCCGCATCAAAAAGAAATCAATAGCCAAAAGTTTGGAGCGCATGTACCAGTTTCTCCTCCCGTTGCACTCCTTTCCCTACCACCAGTTTGGCAGTTGCACATTTTTGCACACAAGAGTAAAATCCAGTTAAAAGTGAGCGGCACGAGGAGATGACACCAGCAAGGAAGCGGCTCATGTAGGGTAGGAACTTGGCTGGGAGAAAATCAATGGGAGGGAGCACTTCCATACATGGAAACGGCACAATGGGAGGGAGAGAAGGGAGTAAAGATTTTTCTTTTTTTTTTTTTTTTTTAAACAAAAAAGATGATGCATTTGTTTTACCCAGGGAGAGCAAAAGCAAAGACTAACACACACACATACAAAAAAAAAAAAAAACAGCCTTCTGAACATCTTTTTAGAGGAAAAAAAATGAAAAAACTATCTCTTTGGTGAGGTTGAGTAGAGTGGTTAAGGTTTGTTTTATCCAACTGTGCGGAAGCGTGTGTAGCTGTCTTTCAGGTCTCTTTTTAGTTGAGGCGCAGAAAGACTACTCATGGCATGTTCAAGGGCACTCGGTGGACACGGATGCCCTGCAGGAGGCGGAATTATGAATACAACATGAGTAAACAGACACCTACATATACTGTTAAAATAGCAAACCTCGTACTTGGCAAGACACCGTCTTAGCAGCAATTTGAGCCAGTCCGCAGCAGCTCAACCTCCCTCTTCGGAGGGTCATTGATAAAGTCTTGTGAAAAATCAGCTCTAATTCGCCTGTTAGTGAAATGATTTGCACATTGGCAGTAATATATTCCTCTGTGCATTCCTCCAGTACAACCGTTCTGGTATTCAGTTTAGTGATAAAGGATTTTTTTTTTTTTTAAGCAGCAGCTGTGAACAAAGAATACAATAGCACACAAACTTGAAACACAATTCCGAGCCTGAGCTTTGAATGGCATTCAGACTCGACTGTGACTAAGCGAGCCCATTCAGTGAGAGTATGCGGCGGTTGAGGAGATGGTATCAAGTTGCCTGCAGATGGAGGTCAGTGTGACTGGCACAGTTGGCACCTTGGCACGGCAGCAGCCGCAGCGCTCGGCTTCGTAAAGGATGCGACGACTGGAGTTTGGAGGGGGGTGGGAGACGCAAAGCGTACTTCTTCTCACTTCTCCTTTTTTTAAATTGTCTGTGCTTCCTGTTTTGAAAGCCATTAAGGAGCAAATTTCCTCACAGCGAGAGGGGAGATGAAAAGACCCCGTCTTTTGAAACATGTCCAAGCACAAATGTGAAAAAGAGGGGGGAATGATAGCTATCTGTAAACATCTCTGTCGAGGGGTCGACGGAAAAGGAATTGTGTGGAGGGGAAAATGATACATTCATTTTCGTTCCTTTTTTTTTTTTTTTTGATTTGCTGATGAAAGAGAGGCTGCGTTTTTTTTGTTTCGAGCCAGCTGTATTGCTCTTTTCACTACGACACTAATGTATCAGGGCAGAAGCACATAGCTGCACAGCCACCACCCCCCCAAACCCCTTCCGAAAACGCTTTGTGACATCTGCATCCACACATGTCTGCATTCACTGTAGCCAGAGAGTATTTATAGATGAGTTGCTTTTGTCATTCATTGATCCCTACAGGTTCTCTAATCACAAAATTGTACTTTTAAACCGCTTTTATGTGCCATCATAAAGGCAATCTCTGTGGATTTGAACATAAAGCATTAGAGGTTACCTGCTAAATATGACTTGATGAAGACTAAATTAATTTTTTTTGTTGCTTTTTTTGTTTTAAAGTCCAGTGGTTTGCCAGCTTTCTTGAATATCTGCTTATGTACCGTTTACGTACTTACGTCATTTTCCTTTCAGTGAAGCTGGTTTCTTAAGAGTGGCAGTAAATTTGGTGCTGCAGACTCCACCCTCCTTCTTCTCCCCCTCTTCCACCCCTCACTGCCCCCAAGCCTGGCCAGTCTGTGCCTCTTAATAAAACCGACAGGCTCTAATTAGGCTTAATTGCACCCTTCGGGCGTCGTCAAAAGGAGTGTTGCTAAACAAACTGCAGGCTCTGCAAGCAGGCCTGGCAGTTTTTCTGCAGCGCGTTGGCCGCTCGGCTCGCGTCTCCCATGCATGTGCCCAAAAATCGTGCAGCGTTTTTAATAGGAACGTGCATCAGCAAGCATGGGATTTAATTGTAGGGGTTGTGCACGCGCCTCGTCTCGGGGAAGTGCAGCAAAACCGTTCATTCCTCTCAGCGACCAAACAAGAACTCACAAGTCCGAGAATCCCCACGCATTCTCCGAGGCTGCATCACCTGCTTGAACCTCACAGCTCTTTACGCCGCTAGATCAACAGACACTTCAGCAGAGTACAGATGTATGTTTTGAGGAAGTGCCTACAACTTAAGTGTCAGAAAAGCCTTTCAAATCTCACTATATGACCCCCACCCTCCTGTGTCTCCCCTGCCAAACAAACCTCTCTTTGCCTTTCAGCTGTGTAAGCAAAAAAAAAAAAAAAAGGTGAAGCAGTGCTCTCCATCCCAGTAGCACCACCTCCTGGTTGACAGACGGGGGCAACAATGACGCTCGCTCCCTTTATTCAGAGAGGTGGAGCAGCCACTCGCCACATGGGCCTCTGCTGGGTCACTGAGCACAATCGATGGAAACGGGATTTAATCACTGAGACGCAAAGCCTAACCCTTCTCTCTCTCTCGGTGTGTGCATGTGTGTGTAAGAGAGTGCGACAGCAGTGATGCTCAAGAAAAACTCAAGTTAATCACGGTGATTTCAAAACGGCAATAAAACTTCTTACTCATTACAGCCTGTTAGTCTACGCTAAAAGTTTTGCAGTTGCTTTAAAGACACAACTTGATTAAAAAAAAAAAAAACATCACAAAGAGGATGATGTCTGTTAGTGATTGAAGGCCCGAGCTTAAAGGTCATGTAATGATACAGTTAGGCCCCAGAAAGGCTGCAAGAGCCTCGATTTAGTGCTCACAAACTCTGCCACCCGTTCTTTTGGGGGGGAAAGGCAGAGCACATAATTAAGATATAGAAACCAGGGTGGACTGAATATATAAACTGAAACTATAGAGAAGCAGGCCAGTCGGCCTCAATCAGAGCCTGTGGTTTTGTGTTTTTGCAGTAGACAGTGCCCAGACTTGTGTGTGTGTGTGTTTTCAGTGTAAGCAGCGTGCTATAAAAGGCTGGTGAGCTGCGCTGTAGTCTCTCTGTGTGTCAGGGTCACAGTGAGCCAAACGGTTTGTGTACAGATACAGTGTTTGTGAGTATTCTCTGTGTTTATTCATCTGGGTGTGCGTGTGTGTGTGTGTGTTTGTGTGAAGGACCTGCTTCATGACCCAAACTTCTTCCCCTTGTGCCATCTCTCTGTATCCTATCCCGTCGTTATATATACCGGTGTATATATACAGTATATATATATAATCCTGTTGTGTGGGGCAGCAGTGTGTAGAGAGGACACATCCTCCTTTACTTCATGCACATAAGCGCACACACTTTACTGCTCACGCCTCAGTCGTTTCAGTGCTTTGTCACTCTCTAATGATAACTATCCATCAATAGTAGGGGCGTTACTCTTGGAAATGAAGATGGATTGAATTAATGTTGAGTGTGCCGGCCGCTGCGTTGTGGCGGCAACCCGTAATTACACTGTCAGGACCATTGAACCCCCCCCTCAGCCCCTACCCGCTTTTTCTGCACAAGACATTGAACTTAACACATCTGCACTGGCGTTGATTACAAGGTCGTTTAGTCTGAGCAAACCCACATCATGTAGTTCCTAATAGCATGTGAAAGGACCAGTCGTTCGCGAAAGATTAGTGCGCCGATGTAGCGTGTATTCTGCGCTACGCTTGAACTGAAGTGAATGAGAGAGCGCAGTGGCAATTTTAGTATTTTTTCCAAAAGAACACATTTAAAACGAGTTTTGTGCAGTTTAAAATATCTCATTATTTATAAACCAATCACGAGACGAATCAAGTTTGCATTTGACCTGAAGAACAACATAAACCGATAAATAGCAGGACTTACTTTGTAACTGAATTAGAGCTAAAAAAAATTATAATAGTAGATGTATGGAAACAGTCACATCATAGGTTTTTTCACATAGATGTGGTGGTGTTTGCACTGCCTCCAAAGAGTTCATACTAGGAGTTTGCAGAAATGCGCCTGCAGGTTTAAACCCTGAAGGTTTTTTTTTTTTTTTTTGCCACTGAAAGTTGAGACATGCAACCATTCCATGCCTCCTTTGTTGGTTTAACTAAAATTTTGTAAAGTACCAAATTCATAATGACATTATGTGCAATGTGTGCTGTCACATAACTCACCAGCTTCGTTGTGTTACTTTTTTTTAGAAAATATAACAACCTTATGACCTTTCAGGGGTATTAAAGCTGCATCAAAGCTAACATCGGACATGACAAGCAACAACAGCCTTTATCACCTGACGGCCTGTCTCTGGTCTAAATGAAAACTGGGCTGAAGTGTTTGCTAATAAACACGTCCAGGAGAAACTCCAGGAAATGGACTTGATTTCATATAGAGGCACATGACTCTGAGAATCTTAGCAAACCAATTAACCTCACCTCAGCTCATTAAAAACTCTCCTTTCATGGCTGGAAGCAGCAACTCATCTGCTAACACGAGGCATGAAAGCGCAAATTTGTTCGTCCAAAACTCTTTAAAGTAATTGGAGAAAGTAGATATGAAGGGCCAGTAATGTGGGAACACAGCCTAGTTTGTGTGAAGTGAATATACGAGATGATTATAGAAAACAGTGGCACTGAGTGGAAAGACCATGCAGACGTTCTCATATAAACCTGAATATATTATCGGCTTTAAATGATTTGTGTTCTAAATGTAAGCTTCATTTGGGACAGCTTCAGACAAGGTTACAGAGTGATTGTGGGATGTCCGGAGTTCAGCAAACCTTGGAAGCACAAGAAGTTTAGCAAATATTTTGAAGCAGTTTCAGCTACGAAAGAGTCATTTAAAAAATATTCACACCTTTGACGCAATTTACCAGTGTGTTATCTTATCTTCTGCTCAAACGAGATGTTTACATGCCAGGCAGGGCTCATGGCTGCATTATTTTCTGACAGATTAGTTTTGCTGAGAGCTTTGCATTTTGAACGCAGAGAGAGGGTGGTGGTTTCACTTCTGCTACCAGAGATTCATGTGCTGGTGTTTTTCTGCAGCGGTTGCCTGTTGGCCTACCACATTCAATTTCTGCCTGAAGTTTTGTCTTTCAGTCTCATTGAAAGTCCATTTCTGTAACCCAACGGGAGTATTAATATTAGTCATAACATAAGGATTACAGCAAGGTAATTGCATTTTTTTTCCTTCACATAAAACATTTTTCCAGGCCTTTGTTGGAAGTATCTAATGGATTAATGGCCATTCAGCCCTTTTTCACGCAAGCCTGTGTGTGCGTCTGCGTGTTTCTGCTCTCACAGTGTGGCACGCTCGTCTAGCCACATGCAAACAACCAATCTTTGTCATCTGCATCAAAATAATTACAGAGAGATAAACACACCATTTGACCGTTTTCACAGTGATCTAATCTGAAGCCGGGCTGCGAAAGCGCACGAGGGAGTTGATCAAATCCTCGCTTAATGGAACCGATCGCTACCGTGTGTTCAACATTCAGCCGACAGCCATGTTGCAGATGCATCGCCTCATCTTTTACTGCATTTAGCGTGCCCACTCTGTCCCTTCAGCAATGTTTAGAAGAGGATCCGGGCTCAGAATTATATTTGGTCATTCGTTTTATACTGACCCCCTTTATTGGGCTGTACGTACCAGTTTTATACGAAAAAACAAGCGCCAGTCTTCTGTTGAGGTCAGGGTGGCGATGAACTAGAAGTGTATTGGTTACAGCCCGACTACTCCACACGTTTCCATCTCCTTTTAGCTAGAAGGCAAATCCGAAATCTGATTAGCCTCCATTATAAAGAGTGGTATTTTCATCCCGCCGATTCTCGGCACTGCATCAGAACATTTGGTCGCTTTAATGCCGGGAAAAGCCTGCTCTTTTGACAGATAGTAGATATCCCCAACATCACTTGTTTGGACAATTCTGTCTTTTGTGACATGGAATAAAAGACGGGCAAGAAAATAAAAAGCAACTAAACAATGTCAAAAGATCAGAAATCAATGGGCCGGAGGAACGTGATCCGCTCGGTTGTGTGTGTGACTGGTCCCGCTCCCCCTTATTTCTCCACCGCCCCCTTGCATTACGAGTGTCTTTTCACCGCCACTAAAGTTGCTTTCGTTCGCCCCCCTCGGAGATGTAACTCAAGCACGAGGAAGCCGCCTGACAGTGTTTGGATATCGGCAAAAAATAGCCTTTTACTTAAAGGTTACCGGGCGAGGTTTATTGAGTTACATGTTCATCAGTGATGGGAGGCAGAAGAGTTGAGCCATGAGAGCTTCATTAATGTGAAGGTTTGTATTTCACATTTTGACGTAACGGTGATGGAGAGTAGCAGGAAATGATCAATGAAGCTCTGGATTTTTTTTTTTTTTTTAGTCTTTTAACATCAAAACAAACAAAAAAGTTTATTTAAAAATAAAAATGAAAAAAAAAAAACATTCAGGGGTGCTTATTGTAATAAATATTAATTAGACATTTGATATTTTTATTATTTAGATTTTTTAAATTATAGGACTCATTCTTAAATCACTTATTTTTTGCTAATAACCAGCAAATTTAGTCATTTTTAATTACTGTATTTACATTTTGTTTTTATACACCTGTTAAATATTGATAATATTTATATTAGATTTTATTTAGGCGTTTATAATTAATCTGCATAGTCTCTCAGGAATGCAGCTATTTAAACTGTTCAGTGTGTTCGAAAAAATAAATAAAAAAAATCTTTAAACTTGAAAAATAAAACATTTTTATATTTTCTTTAAAGCTCTTTATTCTGGTTAAAGCCCTTGTAGAGTAAAAATAGACATGGCGTTCATCATCGTCTGGTATTTTTTTTGTTGAAACTGTAGGTCACCGGGATGCTTCTTTATCGCGCTCTTTTCTTCCTGAAGAAATGTTGGGACTTCTTTTAAAATAATTTTTCTGGGTTACACTTGAGGTTACTATATAGGGTTTCAACTTCTGTGGGAGTTGTGATCTGTTCTAATGAGGAAAAGAAAATGCAGCACCACAATGCTTTGTGTCACCCGCTGAGGCTGAGAGATAGACACGGGATTAAAAAAGAAATAAAAAGACGGGGGGAAAAAACAATTTCTGGGCATTTCCAGAAGATAAATTTAATTTCTTTGCTATTTGGAGGTCTTCTTTGAAAATGCAATTGTAATGAACACATTCAAAACCGGAGAATAGATTTACCCTCGGCTTCAAATAAGTCTGCGTTATCGGACTCTGTCATTCGCTCCTTCCCATTTTCGAGCTGCTAATTGATGTTTTTGATGTCGGCGAGAAAATTGAGGAAAATGTCATGTGTGAACCGGTGCGGAAGTTAATAAGATTGACTTCGTTGGCTGAATTCACAATGAGCGAAGGAGAAGCGCGTCATACGGACTGCTGCGAATTCGCCCGTCCATCTGCCGAGGGATGAAATCGACACCGGGTGCGAATGGAGCTTGCGGAGGGATGGAGCATTTTTGGATTTGTTCATGCATATCCCCACCCCAAAAAATATTTAAAAAAATATAATGTTTTCTCCCCTCTTAGCTGTTGGGTTTTGGTTTTGAGTGCATAAGCAGCTGTTTTTCCAGAGGGCTTCTGCCCCGGCTTGGGTCCAGCCTTTCTGAGGAGGCTTTTCCCAGGGCAGCCTCTTCCCTGGATCCAAACAATGCGTGTTCTTTATGCTGTTTTGAGTTTGAAAAGCTGCAGAGCTTTATGGAGGTTAGATTAAGATGTGGCTAAAAGATGCACCAATATCAGTTAGGGTCATTGCATATGCTTGGCTGATGTGTATCGAAGCCTGAACCCAAATCCCCTTAAATAAAAGGATAGAAGCACCACCAGGGTCGCGCCATCTTGAGCCATTTATCGAGTGCTGGCTTAAAGCCAAATATAGATGGTAAACTTTTGATGTTTTTGTCTTAAAGCAAACTTATTTTAATAAGCAACGTATTAGCCAGAATATGCTAGTGTCTAATTTTAGGTTATCTATCGTTTTTAAATATTTAAGTTTAGATGTTCTTGACGTTTTTCTATTGTTTTTACCAATCTTTAATTGGGATATGGATTAGTTTAGTTTGGTTCAGTGCTTCTGATTATTTTTCCCGACATAAAGGGAACCAAGCTAAACCCCTAATACGTCCAGTACCCCTGAGCGCTCGTCTTTTTGAAGACAAAAACAAAAAAAAGAAGAAGAAAAAAAAAGGTGCCCTCTGCTAGCATTCGGCCCTCCGAGGATCATGGTTAAGGGACATTATTCTCAGAATAGGCAATTAATTCCACTGGCAACGATCGGCTCGAGCTTCTTCCCCCACCGCCCCTCCAGATGCCCTCGTCTCCACCCTCCACTCGCCATTTGAAATGCTAACACAATGAAATATTTTTCTATTGGTCCGTGTCCCTCGGCTAAGCCACCGCCGCGGGCGAAGAATTTCATCGACTGATGAGACCACAGGCATGCCCGATAAAAAGGTTAACCGTACGTGACACGCACTCCAAGTCGCCCGCACTACCTTGAACTCTCAAGTTCTGTAACTTTTATTTGACTTTTTATTGTTAGCGAGTCTGGACTTGTTTAGCCGCCAAAGCAGTTTTTGTGTTGCTGCAACGACGGCTATTGAGGGCTGAGGAAAGCAATTTGCTCGTTTCGATTGGGCTTTTCATGCGACGGCATTTAGCCACAATTTTCAATAGAAAATTATTAATTAGACAACAATGTTTTGATAGCTTTTTCCCCCCTTTTAAGGAAAAATGGAATAAGATGTTATGCTTATCACAAGCGTTTGAAAGGTAGCTTAGTACCAATAGGCTATCCTCCATGAGAAATCATTGACGATAAAGTGCAAGTATAATAATAATATTATTATACTGTAAATACTACTACTAATTATTATATAAGTAGTAGTAGTTTTCCCAACATTTTCCATTTAATATACTATATTTTACTATAGCTGGGCTCTGCTGTGTGAGAATAAAGAACAATTCAAGATGGCATCTTTCTTCCACCTTCTGGAGAATGCAAGGTAGACTGCCTGAGTGGGAGGAGGATCCTCTGCTGTTTTCAAATTGTTAGTAAAAGATATATGGGCACGGAATAGGTATGGCTTCTGCAATACCTTCAACCCCATCTTTCATGCACATAAACACACACACATGCACTGAGTGCCGTGCGAGGACTGAGGCAGGTGGCTCCCCGTGGCTGCAGCTTCATGACAACATGCCATTAGAAATAGCAGGCCTGTTGATCAATCCTGCCGACATGACAGCTTCGCCGCGAGGCTTGGCTCTTTGAGTGCCGACGCCACGGCAGCTCCCTCTCCCGTTTCTCCCCACTAATTGGTGAAGGTTTCTCTTATATATGCTTTTGGCACAGGGCTTTCTTCCCTCCCTCCATCACCTCTTCCTCCTCCTTTTTCTTCTTTATCTCCTTCTCTCCGTTTTTGCTTTTTTAGCTTGAGCTTTTTTGGTTTATTCTCCCTCCCCATCCGTTCCTACCATTTTTATTTCTCCACACATCCCTCCCTCAATCTATAATGGCATAAACGTATTAATGCTCTTTGTATTTACGTATATCTATAAAATGCGATATGTTTTCTCTGTTTTCATGTCACATTGGAAGCTGTAACTTAGGGTGAGGTATTGCAAGCGGGGTTGAGCAAAGGGAATATGTGTGCCGTGGGCACTTTTCATTCTGTATTTTTTTTGGTGGGACTTTTGGAGCTGGGATTTGACATTGACTTTAGGCAATGTGTTTCGGTGCGAGGTGTACAATAGGGATCAGCCAGTGAAAACATTACGTTTTTGACAAGCGGAATGAAGAAGAAACTACGGATTTTGGAACAGTTGAGTTTTAATTGCAACATCAGTTTAATATGAGTGATGCTGCTAAAAATACAGACATTATTAAAACTATTTTTTGATCCTTCTATCGAGTCAAAATAAGTTGGAAATGATTGGTCAGGAAGCGTTTGTCGCCTCCTGACTTTTTGCGGCACACGAGGCTGCGTTCACCCGGCGCATCAGTCTTGACGCCACCCACTGTGAATCGCTTCCAACTAAATAAATGAGGGGGGAGATAAGCACACATTAAATGTTTAACTGTCTCGCATTTGTCATCTGTTTTACCCCTCTTAATTAAACAGATGCGGCTTAGCCCTGGCGCTCCAAGTGTAGACACACTCGCATGCAGACACACACACACACACCCTGCGCCTTTGAGCACTGGAGCCTGAGCGCAAACACCGTCCTGCCGATGATTAATTTTAGCCGTTATTATTTATTTTGCACAGTCCTGCGAAGTTAACAGCTCAGTGGAGCTCGAGTTTTTGTTTCCCCCCAACTCTGCAGGTTGTTTTGTTGCGACATGCATCTTTTTGCCTTTTTTTATATGAGCATTTTATCTTAAAATGACTGGAGTTGGTGGAGAATAAGTGCATTTTGTGGGCCAGTTGCGTTTTTGTGTCTGTGCCAGTGTTTTGTAGTTATTCGGCGCATGTTGAAAACATTAACTACTACCTCCACCCAGTGGCACAAAATAAAAAAAGGAAGGTGTGATTGGCAGCACACAATATTTAATGTAGAGGGAAGAGTTGCCTTAAGCAAAGAGGGGGATGTATAATCACACAATAGTGTTGCTATCTCCCACTCTGCATTGTCTGTCTCATTGCCGACCTTATTACATGCCGTATTTGGCACGAAGAAACCCCTTCTTATCGGCACTGAATTTTAATGCCAATAGGCTTGGATGGCCGCCTTTTTCTAGTTGTTGTTTTGACACTGAATTGCATTTCCTGTGCCGTCGTCGCGTTTTATGCTTTCTCGTTGTATCAGAAACGAGATCAGTCTGCACCAGCGTGCCTCCGACTCGCTAACCATCCTGTAAAACGCGCTGACGGCGCCGGTGCTTTGCTGGTTCCCGGGGCATGGGGCACACATGGAGAAGGGAAAGGGGAGAAGAGCTGGAGCTCGGGCCCGGGGTGAGTGGGAGAAAAAACCAGAGTAGAATTAGGGGGGGTTCCTCTGATGCTCCCTCTCTAGATCCGAGGAGCGGAGCGGGGATCAAAGTGGCTTGTTTTATGTGGCTGGTGCAAGACTTTGAAGTCCCAGAGTCACCTACAGCACTCACTTCATCAAGTTCACTAGTGTCTTAATAGCAGATCAATAAATTTCAAAGTCGGAGAGTTAATTTGATACCAGCGCTGATGTGATCATGCTGGGCTGCAGAGCTGCTCCCTCGTCTCCTCCTTTCCTCCTCTCCTCCTCACCTTGATTGGAGCTGTTTTGGGTTCTCAGCTTGAATGAAATTGGCATGTTTGCCCTGTTTTTTTTTATAAATGAGGTTCATGTGAACACAATAAACTTAAACAAATATATTTATTTCTGATTTTTATTCCATGACATTAATTTAAGAATATCGTTCTGTCAATAGTTTTGTATGCTTTTTTAAAATTATTATTATTATAACAGCAGTGCTTATAAATGTGATTTATTTTATATGTTCATTTTCTCATTATTTAACCACATTTTTTTTTGTCATTGCAAATTCAAATAAATAGTCTTATTAGCTTAAATCTAATTTAATTACAGTTAACACTTTAGCTGATAAAATGCCTTAGCGTAGGATTAAAAAATATATTTTAAATAACAAATTTAGTGTACAATAAATAGATTTTAAACTACTGTGTTCCACTAAAAACAATAATGATATATGAAAAGTTTTAGGGGGAAAATGGAGAATTAAAGCCGACGGCTTTTGAAAATCGGAACAATTTGGAGAAAGACGCTTCTTCTTAAGCACTATTCATTTCAGAGGAAAAAAGCAGCACCATCTGTATTCGCTGCCGTGATTCCAGTAAGTCGGTGTGGCCAGATCGGCACCTTCAGAACAAAAGGCCAATTTAGTGTGTTCATCTAAGGGTTGCTAATGGTATTAAGGAGCCGGCAGGGTGGTCGGCGGGAGCCCGGCGCTCCAAGGTGAGCCCGCAGCTTGACCCCACACTCACACCAGTTTACTGAGCTGCTGGCACTAATGCCCAACATCTGCCATTTCTTGTGTGAGCAGGTCAGCACTTTTTTATTTTAAATTTTTTTTTTGCATTGTATTCTTTAGAGAAGCGCAAACAGAATTATTATTTTATTTAACCTTGAAAATTCTTTTGCCGTTTCTTGGAAAATGGTGAACGGAGAAAAGTCCAATTCTGTTCAGCTCAAAAGTGGGATTTTGTGAGGATTTCATTAAGTGTTTTTATTTTATTGTTTCTTTTTTAAAACCTGCATAAGAGGTTATGATGCTTTGTGCGCAGAGGAGCAAAGGAGATGATCGGCTTAATTTTCCCAAAACGGATGCGAGTCTGGATGCTTCTTGATTGTTTTCAGTTTTCAAGTCGTTGCAATAATTATGTCAAGGAACTGGACAAATATTATTTAGGCGAACGCGCTTCTGAAGCGTTTACGAAAGCTCTAAAACGGTGCAGTGTTTGACGAAGCTGTCGTTTCTGCGGGGAAAGCCTGGATGGAGCTGAGGCGCTGCAGCGGGTGGTGCTGATGCTGGCTGCCTGTGTGGTCCGCGGCGGTCGGAGCTCCGCTGGGCTCTGCGGAGAGCGCCGGAGGTCCGGGATCTTAACGAATGTCTCATGTTAAATTTAGCGCCGGCGATGTTCACAGCGCTTGTACGTGCTATTGTTTTATTCATCTTTCTGCTCCGAGAAAAGGTAAAATAAATTAAAGTCTTGATAAATGGAGAGGAAAAAAAAAATCTCTTCTTAAAAAAGATGTTTAAATTTAGCGTCTTGTCGCTAAAATTATAATTTTTTCAATTCCTGTCCGGTTAAAATGGAGTTAAAAAAAAGTATCCCCCCCGAGGTTCCTGCTGTTCATACACCATGAAATCTTGCTTCATTAAAAGTGTATTAATCTTGTCTCGTCTCATGGGAGGTACCTTAAGATGATGTTGTGTCTTTTTCTTTAAATTGTTGGAGGAGAAAAAAAAAATCTTCCAGATTTGGTCCCTGTCAGTCAGAAATAATTGTGTGCTTAATCTTGTCCCTGATGGATGACTTGGAGTTCAGCAATGGGCCAGCTCCAATGACAAATACAATATTAATATTCATTAACTGCTTTGACAATGCTAATTTTGATGCAGTAGTAAAGGGCCTTCCGAAGTTAGCGGCCAAAGCATCAGAGCTGAGCAAGGTGGCAAGATAATTTGTGCTGCTTTGCTGAGCTGAAGGCTTTTAAAGTCTTAAGCAGGGGGAAAAAAGGCTAGGTACCACAAACAAAATAAAAGAGAAAGGGAAAAAGTTCAGACGCATTGGAAACCAGGACTGTGGAAGTAATACGATCAAGAGACTGCTACAAAAATTTGACACCTCCAATGCTGCATCTTTGAGCAATTTTTTTTTTTTTTTAATCTCCCCTCCTTTTAATTTTAAACAAAAACTTGCAACGAAAAAGGAACACAACATGGTAAGTCTGCGCAATTTCTTTCTTTTTTCTCCCCCCCTTTTTTTTTGTTTAATCTTTTTGATCTTTTCAATTATCGCCATTTGAAGATCAATAGTAATTTTTTTTTCCTGCTCTGGTTAAAAGGCTCACAGCGGTGGTATGGTGGATGGTCGGATCACGGCTTTAAGAGTGGGCTTCCTCTCTTCATGCCGTCATTCGGCCGGGTTGAATTTTCTATTGCCAGCTCTCCTGAAAACCAACCGCGGCTGTATTTATTTATTTGTTGTTTTGGCGTTATTGTAACTGCTTTTGGTCTGGCCGGATTGACTTGAGACTTCCTTTTGCTTTAGGAGAGTTCTGGTTGGAGACTTGTGAAAGTTGCTTTACATGGCCGAAAGCTTTTAGATTTTTATTCATTTGTTTTCTGGGTGTTTTCATATGAAACGTTGGGGGTTAACGATGGACTTGGGGGGCACCGTGGCTCCAACGCCGCACACCCTTTGCCCTGGATCGGAACGCCTTTCTCCAGGACACCTCGTTTGTGTCTTTTTGATTTTGCCCTTAATTTAGTGTGACTAGCGGTGAACGGAGCGTGGCTAGTTTTAGGGATTAACGACATAACGAGTGACACCCCGCTGTTTGAGTTTAGCCAAGTTAGGGCAACTCCTATAGACGGCACTCCACTACCTTTAAGTCTGCCAAGCGGCTGAATGAAAGCCTTTCTTTCCGCTCCCTCTTTTTTTTGTCGTTCTTTCAACTTATCAAAGAAAGAGAGATGGACACAAAAGAGCTTATTAGGGGGGGATATGAAGATGGGCGAGGGGGTAAGAGTTAGTCTTGGTCAGACGTGGAGACGAGCAGCACAGCCTGACTGTGCGCCTGAATGCACGGGGTGGCTGAGAGTGAACAACCATCTCCGGACGCCGACTTGCGCTCCTTTCCGCTCTGGGACTTTAAGAGCCGCCGTCCTATAAGTCGCTCCAGCGTACCTCGGCTCTCAGCCGGTCCTCCTCGCCGTCTTATCGGCTTAATCCATCGGGCTTTAGCGAGGGGGCTGCCGTAGATGAGGTGCTGCCCCCCAGTGGATTAGTGGCTGACATGGTGGTGGGAGTCTGCTTGGAGTCTGTGCACTGCCATGAGTGCCAGCATGCTTGTTTTAACCAGGAACCGAGCAGCATCCCAAATACAGCTCTTTTAAATGGTAAGACTTTCCAACATTTTAATCATTGCTCTTTTTTATTTTCTGCTGCTTGACCGACTTTGAATACTATGTTTTGATTGAATGTACCGGGAAATATTTATCTGGGCTCCATTTGGCAATTTATAATACTTATGTTGCTAAGTGACAGATTGACAATTTGGATAATGAAAGGCGCCGTTTGATTGCTTTGTCCTGACAGCCTGACAGCGTTGTATTATTCCAAGACATCAAACTAAATCTGATTATATTTTTGTATTGGAACAAAAAAATACTGAAACAATACAAAGGTTTTTATTGTTCACTGAATGTATTTAAAATGTACTTTATGTGAACTTCTAAATTAAAGTGAGTTTGGCTGCTTATATTTTACAGTTCAATGCTTTTTGGTATAACTAATACTTAATATTTAATGTGTATTTTACACATTAGATTGTGTCTAAGAATGAACATTTTAAATACAGTTTTCATTTTATTTATTTCTTAAAAATGGCAAAGAAGGAAAACAACTGGCATTATTAGACGTAACAGTTTATTTTATTTTAGATTTTTGTAAATAGTAGTTTTGATTTTGTTTTTAAAACTTTTTAAAAATGTTTTATTTTCTTTCGGGTCTCGTGCAAACGTCTTAAAACAGCGAAGCGGAAAAGAGCGTTCCCTTTTCGTTTTCTGAATATTCCCTTTTTTCTTTTGTGTTGTGATGTTGATGCTATTGTGGCTGAGTGATTGTGAGGTGTCCATCACTCGCTGGCGAACTGGCAGTTTACTTAAGAACGTGCACGTGGGACAAAAGGAGATGGCAGGAGCGTGGCAGGGCAGCTGAATGGAGGGAGGGCAGGCAATTAGCCGCCGCCTTGTCGGAGCTCTTTTACTTGTCAAGCTGGAGCGCCGGCGCTATTGTCCGAGTTGTGTAAAGAACATTCTCAGGGCTTTGTTTTGGCGTTACGGGCCTCAGGACGGCTCGCTGCAGGCCGAGGAGAGCGCAGGTCCCAAACAGTGCTGCAGAGGCTGAATGTTCGCAGTAGAAAAGGGAATCGAGCACCGTGCTGGAAAAAAAAAAGTTTTTCAGTTGTCTAATCTCAACTTTTCCGTGCCCCAATTCAGCTTTAAGTGCACGATTTTATTCAGCACGTTTGTTTTCGTTTTATTTTCTTAGAACATTTATCTGCAAAGCTTTTATTTTAATATTACTTTAAAACATAATGAGTTTTTAATTCTTATAATGTTATTATTTACAAAGTCTAATATATTTTTTTAAACGACAATACATTCATATTTTATTTTATGATTTGATTTTTTTTTTTTTTTTACGTTTGACACATTGTTTATGATTTGGCTTTAATTTTTTTGTTTTTATTGTCTTTTATTCTAATTTTTTTTTTTTTTAACCCCGTCTTGGACCTTGATTAAAAAAAAAGTTTGTTTCTTTAGGTTTACTTAACCTCTTTCAATTTATATGCAAAACCGTGGACTATTGTTTAATTGTCATGCCCATCAACACTGATATGTGCACGAGTTGAGGGAACCACACGGTGCTCGTCGTTCGATTTCAACCACTCAGAAGGTGGAATAGTTTTTGAAGCTGAAGAACAGAGAAAATCACGAGAGCAGGGCTGTGAGGAGGGGCTCGAGGCCTTGCTCACATGAACCTTGAATGTTTATCGAATGGGGGGGG
>JARVGQ010000610.1:19787112-19799830 GCA_031762355.1 Hypsolebias martinsi | reverse complement strand
GAATCAGGTGTGTTGGAGCAGGGAAACAACTAAAACATGCAGGATGGTGTTCCTCAAGGACCAGGGTTGGGAACCACCAATTTCAGTTGCTTATGAGAAATGTTGCCAACAGAGTTGATTCCAGTGGTTAATTGCAAAGTTTTATACATAGGTCTCATATTAGTTAGTGCTCAGATCATAGGGGGTCAGTCTCAGCTACTACCACGCCACATTTCAGCTCATTATCTGTAAACTTGATTGAGCTGAAATACATTCACTGATTCATGAGATATTTTGCTACAGACAAAACCACCATAGTCTTGGAGAATTAAAAACAATCGCTCCACTTTCACCTTCTTTGATAGGTTAAATCCATTGTAAAAGTTTATGATCGACACGGAATTCAGCCTTGGACATTTTTATGTTTTTTGTGTGTAAATGTGTGTCATTCTTGTAACTC
This sequence comes from Hypsolebias martinsi, assembly GCA_031762355.1. Taxonomy (NCBI): domain Eukaryota; kingdom Metazoa; phylum Chordata; class Actinopteri; order Cyprinodontiformes; family Rivulidae; genus Hypsolebias; species Hypsolebias martinsi. The sequence goes on along the minus strand of JARVGQ010000610.1, from coordinate 19,799,391 downwards.
AAGGCCAACTCCATTTAAAAGCAGTAAGAAAGAACAATATGTATTTACACGCATTTGCAATTTACATGTACAAATGTTAAAAATGTAAATTTTGGCTGCAGTTGCTAAGTCTTGTTTGTGCTCCATCTTCCCATTTCACCCGTGTCCATTCTGACGATTTACACAGTCTTCTGTCCTCAAGGTTCCCCCCACACATGGTGCCCCCCCACCACAGTTTGCACACCACGGGCATCCCTCACCCAGCCATCGTCACACCCAACGTCAAGCAGGAATCCTCCCACAGCGACATTAGCTCCCTCAACAGCTCGTGAGTGAAACCCTTCGTGGCCTATACTCGATGTTTTCAGTCTATTGACACTTGTTGGTTCGTCTTTCTCATCTCGCTGCCCTCTGCCCCCACCGACCCCTCCCCTCCACCCCACCACAGGAAACAGTCAGATGCTAAAAAGGAAGAGGAGAAAAAGAAGCAGGTCCACATAAAGAAGCCTCTGAATGCCTTCATGCTCTACATGAAGGAGATGAGGGCCAAGGTGGTGGCTGAGTGCACACTGAAAGAAAGCGCCGCCATCAACCAGATCCTGGGGCGGAGGGTGAGTACAAAGTCGAACGGAACAACTCTGCCGACTTGAACAACACCATGTCTCCATCGTTCCTGGAACTCAAAAGTGGTTGTGTGGCTAAAGTCCTGAGCTGCTTCTCATCTCACAGTGGCACGCCCTATCGCGAGAGGAGCAGGCCAAGTACTACGAGCTGGCCAGGAAAGAACGACAGCTCCACATGCAGCTGTACCCTGGCTGGTCAGCACGAGACAACTATGTAAGTTTTTAAGTTTACAAGTTGTAATAGCCTGTTCTTTTCCCCCCTCCGTTAGTTTTGGACATACAGGTGGTTTGAGGTATTAGATTCTTCTGAAGCGTGCAACGTGTTTAAATAATGCCGCTTGATGCATGTGGGTGTGCGTTGATATTGGGGGGGGGGAATAGTCTTGTTGGTACATAACACAAAGTGACAGTCAGACAACACTATATCTGTAGTGGATTGTCCTAAGCATCAGTTGTTAAACACTTTATCTTTCATGATTATGCTTTAAGATATTTTTAGTTTGTTGCAATAACTACACATTTAGACTTATCAATAACCTGAATGTTGCTCCTGTGAGATGATTAAATTGACCTGGTTTGCTCTGAAAAGCTCTTCAGGTTTTTATTAGGCTGTGTCAGTTTTGATGAATCTTTGTACACAGAAAGCTCTTATATACTTTTAAGGTTATAGTTGCACCTCAAGGAGTTCATAGCCAAAAGGATCACAACGAACTTCTTGCTTTTGTGGTAAACCGTGCTTTGCATCTTGTAGTGAAACTTCTTTGGTCTTTTCTTGATCTTTGACGTCTTCAGTCATAAAACGGAGAGGCCACAAGATATTTACCATGCTTGTGGAAAATTTGGTTTATAGCTCATTTAAAGTGGACCCTAATTGTCTTACCCACTTGCAGCCCTACTGTTTGTTGCCACCATTCAAAAAATAGCTCTTGCACATCACCAAATCAGCTAAAAGTCGTGATCTAATCATGTCTAAAAAATGTTTAATTGTCTAAAATTGTATTTGAAGCACATATTTTTAAAATGCGCTGAATGCTTTGCATCCTGGACTCTTTGTTCCGACGCACAAGAGCCCGAGTTTTGAAGCTGACCACACGAGTCTTTGTTGAGTAGCCGCAGAGAAATCCGTCTTTTGAAGCAGAAGTGTGTCAGAGTGTCTACATGTTTGCAGAGGAAAATAAAAATAAAAGAATACAGAGAGGAGAAGACGAGCGCAGAAAGAGACAGAAAAACAGCGAGAGGAGGGAGAGTTGTCTGGCCAGCAGTGGCTGTTACAAACCGGAGGGCAAACACACACACAAAAAAAAAACACAAGGCAGAGAAAGAGTGAATGAATAAATAAGTAAACACAAAGATGAGTCCTATTCTCTGTTTCATGTTTGGGGCATTCTTGCTATATAATAACTAAGGTTCCTGTCTGTGTCTATTTTATTTTTTCTTTCTATTTTTTTGGCGGCTAACCAACAGGGGAAAAGGAAGAAGAGAAAAAGGGAAAAGCAGCAAGCAGAGAGCAATGGTAAGTGAGCTGCAATTATCTCTCATATTAGAAGAGCCCCATCATGTGTCAGGCAGATGTGACATCTTGCAAGATAAAAGTCAAGCTTGTATATCTTTTTTCTTTCTTGTGTTGTTTTTTTATTATATATATATTATTATGCTTGCCTTTTTTTTTTTTCTTGTTATAGTTATGCTACCAAATGCAATGTTTAAACAGTAGAGTTGCTTGTAACCCTCCCTCCATTTACCCTAGCTGTCCCTAGCTAATAATAACTGAATATGCATGACCCTCCACAGTCCCTCTCACCCACCCTGCTTGGGCTCTTAGCCCCCTGGTATTTTGAGACGTGTTTTTAAGAAGTTGAAGCATTGTGAGAGTCATTAACTTTGACAGTGTGTGTGTGTGTACCCCAGTTTTACATTGCCTGTGCCCTACAGATCGCCTGCAGTGCTGTAATGAGTGTGCGTGCATGTGACTCAATGAATGTGCATGTGTGCGCTTGTCGGGGCCCCCTTTGCTTGCTTCTCTGCATGCTTTTATTTAGAGAAATCACATCTTCAAATTAAGGAGGTTTGCTAATTCTGTGATTTATCCATATATATATTTTTTTTTTATTTTATTTCATTCCCATGATTCATCCTCTTCTGATCATAATGTGAGGAGCTATGCCGCCTTATTTGTGTATTTTTTTAACGGTCGTTTTGGTGACGGATTTCTTCTTGAAGGCCTCTCTATCTGTTCTTTTTTTTCAGAACACAGAGAATATTTTCCAAACCCTTGCCTTTCACTCCCTCCGATTACAGGTGCTAATGTCATTTTGAGTATTAAATTACTAACTGTTTCTCTTTATTAAAAAAAATGCATATGTAATTACCAGTAATTGTGCAGTATGAGACAGGTTTATTTTTTCCTTCTGATAATGCTCCTTTACCTTTGTTTGCTGCTTTCTTTTCTTAAAAATATGGTTGTTTGACTTCGAGCTAGACTACATTTCTTATTTTACTGTCACTTTTTGGTTCAGAGCTTTTCCGTAGTTTGTGAAAATCTCAGTGCAGTGTGCGTGAGGGGCTGACGAAATAAATCTAGCTCATTATTGTAAAGTAAAAAGAGTGTGTCGTCAGGGTAAACCTCCTTAATCTAAAAGCTTTGGTAGCTGCGCTTGTCCCTTTCCTTCAGACCAGCATGAGTTTGGCCTTGCTCCTTTTTCTTAAAAAAAGTTTCTACTCTAACGAGGCCTGGACTCAACCTGGATCTTGCTGTCGCTCTGCTCTACTTCTGATACAATCACCAATAAAACTGAATAGAGCATGCAAGTGACTGGCAACTGACAGGATTGCAACCGTCTGTTTGACGCCAGGTCTGAAGAGTCGATTCCAACCTTTTTAATCCTCCCCCACAGATAAAACTAATTGCTGTTTAAAAAAATCTTCTACCACTACCTAGTTTGCCACCTTGACCCTTTATTTTTAAAGCCATAGCGCACAGATAGCACTTAACAGCAAGTTAATCTAATCTGCATCAGCTCTGTTTAAACCCTCTCCACCAAATATAAACTTCCATACTTTCATTTCTGTCAGAGCTTAATGAATGAAAGTGATTATTCCCGTATTAATATCATAATCTGATTATCTGCATGTGTTTGGATTTATACTCATTTGCATAATAATACATTTGTGTTTGCTCTGTCTTTAAATGCACAATTCATCATGACTTTGTGGGCTTTAGAGGAATTTCTTGCTCTATGAGCCGCTGCAAACCTTCATAGATTCACAGTTTTTTTTCCCCTTCTGTTTGGACTTGTTCTTATTTTACTGGTTTTATTCCTCCTCTCTGCCGGCTTCTCTTCCTTGTTGCGGCATCAGACCTGAGCGCTCCTAAGAAGTGTCGAGCGCGCTTTGGGCTCGATCAACAGAATAACTGGTGTGGCCCGTGCAGGTGTGTATGGTGTGCGCTTGCACTGGCCGGGGCCAGGTGAAGGCTGGGTAAAACTGTACGCTGGGACTTCCTCCTCTGCACTGTGCTGCTTGTCTCCCTCTCCGCCTTCCTCCCCCTTTGTCTGTCCTGCCAGGCTGTTGTGACCTCTCAGCTTCCTCCAGCCACGCCCTGCCGGTCTGTTTCTGGGGTTCTTGCTGATTGATTTTAACTTCCTGTTAGTGGGGATAAGGGTATTGGCATACGCCAGAGTGTTTGTGGGAATGACGGATGCGTTTGAATGAATGCGTGGATAAATTTGCGAGGGTTTCATTGCAGGATGCACAGTAGGCCTCACTGAGATTGGTCAGACATGTTGAACTGGCAGGTCGGGGCTTGGAGTTTCTGGAGTCTCATGGCTTGGTTAATATGGAGGTTATCCTAGTGTTGCCAGCCTAAATCTAAGCCCTAGCTACTATGTTTTTTGTCTGTGCAATGACGTGTACATTTTCTTTTATTTTTGTCTTTCTCGTTTGTTTTTGTGTTGTTTTTTTGTTTTTTTCCCCGTCTGTGCGTTTGTGTCTACCTCTTTGGCTAACAGATGCAAATACCCCAAAGAAGTGTCGTGCCTTGTTCGGGCTTGACCAGCTGAGTTTATGGTGCAAACCATGCAGGTATAAAACTGCTGCAGTAGCAATCAAAGGAAAGACATTCACACTCTTTGATTATTGGCTCCATCAGTGTGCTGACAGATGGAAAACTCTTCTTTTTCCTCACTGAGAAATTTCATGCTCCTCTAAATTCCTGCACAACTTTTTTAATTTCTCAAACTCAGTTCAAGCCCAGTGGCAGAAAATGGATTTCGAGATCACCTTTTTCCAAGAAGAAAGATCAACATTCCTATTTTAATTTGGATTTATTTCTTGCTTTATAAATTTTTTTTATTTAGCGCTGAAATCCATTTTCTGTCCCAAGTATTTGATAATCCCCTCTTATCTTAACTGTCAATGTATGTTCTAATTGGCAATGTAATGCTTACAAATTTAGCCCTGCTTCCTCTGAGGGCCTGTTCAGTGACACTCTTTTCTGTGCCCTCTTCCTCCTCCTTCTCCACCTCTTCCTCCTCTTCAATAACCCTTACTTAGTCCCTACCTGTTGTCTTTCTGTTCTGACACAAGCAGTCTTTGAATTGGGAATATTTTCATGGTAGGTATTTGTTTCTGCTAAATAAAACCCTTCTCCGTGTCTTGCCTTCCATCACAATCATTCCAGTCCATTTCTGTTGTTTCATCTGAATAGATTCAAACATACTCATGGATGGGCTGAAGATCAAATTAAGTGGTTCCTTTTGTTTTGTATTCATGAAAGAAATTGTTCATTTTTGATACAATTTCAAGTGTGCTCAATGACTAAAAAGAATTGGCGCTCTCACTTCATCCACACAATCCTCCTTCTCCACTGAGTCCTCTTATTGTCCTATCCAGCTGACTTGAACATGATCAAAAATATGGCATTGTATATTAAATAATAACAGCTATCATGAAGATCAAGAGGCTGAAAAGTGCTGTATTTCAGTCGGAGAGGTTAAAAGTTCTCTCTGGGCTCCATTTCCTAAAAGATGCATCTGGTGTAATTTCCCCCGAGATAGCGAATCAATAACCTACACGGGCACATACTATAAATCAATATGTCTGTTAAAAAATGGATATTAGCTCATTTGTTGCACCTTGACGGACAGTTACAGAGCCTGTGAGGTGTACGTAGAAGCAAAACGATATCTTTATTCCAGGTCGATGCTCTGCACCGTCCTGATCTTAGTTTCAGCGCAGACTGATCTTAAAAGCCTATCCGCACCGTTTTCTTGAACTGTTGAATTCATCAGAAATGCATGTCTGTCATTCACTCAGCATGTGATCAAGGTTTTTTTGGGCATCTTTTCATGTCTTTCTCCCTTTTACATTGTCAACACATGCTCTCTGCATTTATGGTAGTTAATTAATATGAGGGACAAGAAAAGGTTTAAGATGCTGTCCACATGGGAACATTATTTTGTGAACACACGAGTCTAACTGTTTCAGCCTTGCGTCCACAAGCAGGATCTTTAAAACACTATTTTTGAAACCAGGCTCTAGAGCGATTAAAAAAATTTTTTTTTTTTTTTTATCCACCCTTGCGTGCTTCTTTGGGCAGCCAAAATGTAACTTTGAGAAAACAGTGATGTCATCGTCCCACCTAGGCCTGTCGCGATAAACAATAAATCAATTAATCGCACGATAAATGAAAATTATCAACCTCATAGTCATTTATCGGCTTTATCATTTCTTCATGTCTCGTTCTACTGAAGACACTGGATGACAAAAGGCTCAACTCCGGTGCTCTTCACTGATGCCTCCCTTTCTCTTTAAAATCTGTTTCAACCATCCAAAAATCACGTTTTTCGATCGTTAAAAGCAGCTAAGCTGAGAAGCTAAGCTACGAGCTAAGCTAAAAGCCGACCTCGGGGAAAAAAAAACGCTGTCTTGTCGAAGCTCCAAAATTCACGGTTGAAAACCATGCCTTCGTCTAAAAATATATTTTTCTCTGCAAAAAGAAGCTGAGAACTTGTTTACTGATTTTTTTAATTAAAAGCTTTGTGTGACAAATGCTATGCTAAAAAGTTCAAACCACACAGAGCATCCGCCATTTTGAGAACCAAATAAAAGGAAGGAGAGATGGCCCATATCACGTCAAGGGGCCTCCCTCCAATTTTTCTTAAAAAAGAGACACACTGCTTGCTTCCTCACTATCCATCCTTTGGGTCAAGCAGTCTTAAACTGCCATCCAGTGGTTAAAAAAAGGTGCTACACAAAAAAATTAATCAACATTTCTTCTTAAATTTGACAATAATTACTAATTGTCAAATTTCAAGGAATATTATCGTTTATCACCATAATTTCTGAGACAATCACCCAGCAAAATGTGTTATCGTGACAGGCCTAGTCTCACCTCCTGCCTAGCATACGCCCCCAAGAGCGATAGCCATAACAACAGATTACATGCAACAAGGTTCAGTCTGGTCATCTTTTTTTGTTTTTGGAGCAGTTTCATCCTTCATCCAAAGGACTTCAAAAGTCCGAGGAGCCACAAAAAACTCAGTCCCACAAGCAGCACACTCACTTAGTGGATTTACCAGTTTGCTGGTGATACTTCAATAAGCAGACGATGACTTTGCCATGATGAGCGCAACACAACAACTTATCATTACACCAAATTATATAAGGCCAAAACACTTTTATCACTTTATTACACTGTCAACAATACAAACAAGTTTGGCAGGTAAAGATCTAGATTACATATGAAAAATGTAAGAAATAGGAATAGTTTTTAAAGGCAGAGATATGAATAGATTCAGCCTGAGCCTGAAATGCTTTGAACATCGTGTAAAAAATTCATCCCTACAGTCATCCCTAGCTGGATACGGTGCCTGAAATTGTCCAGTACGTCCAGGCATCTGGACTGGCACAACTCCCAGTCATCAGTAGTTTGATATGACGTGGAGTCGTTCCACTTCATCAGTCCACAGAAAAGATGTAGTCTTCACGGCAGCGTTACAGCACCACACACACACCTCTGGAGAAGTTACGTTAGAAACTTGGTCATTTTCTGTTCTTGGTGTAGAGGAAAGCATTTCTTGAAACGTTGACATGTTCATGACGAATAAAGTGACAGGGCCTAAAACGCATCAGCCTGTTTTTACCTTCATCATCCTGTAAGGCTTTAAATGCATAAAAGAAAGGCTTCTGGCTTAGTTGTGGTAGAACTGAGAGCTGAGGGAGAGAAAAGGGGGGAGGGGGGTCACCATCAGGGTCAGCCTACAGATGAAGTGGGCAGAGATTCCCCCCTTAACCAAATCTGAACACCGTCTTCACAGCTGAAGCCGCTGCAGATAAATGCAGCAAAACTCGCCCTCAGTCCAGTTCGTTCATCGCTTTCCAGTGAGCACAACTGGTCTGGCCTTAGGACTCGACATGCAGGGGAGGGGGCTTGACCCGAGGCAGGAATGTAAACACGATGCCTTGACCCCTGATGCAAACTTGCGCTTGTGTCTGTGGGGCAGATGTATTATGTGGATCTGGTTGAGCCCAATGGAAGTAGAAGTACCGTATAGTGAGTTGGGACAACAAGCTGATCTGTAGCCAGAGTTGTTCCTTCAAGAAAGGAGAGTTTTAAATTCAGAGAGCAAACACCACCCTGTCTAATCCTCTATCATCTGTGTGTGTTTCATTCCCCTCCTGCTTCCTGTTCAGGTGCTTCACCTGTGATCTTTCTGTAATGTCTCTTCAGTCTGACGGCTTAGTGTCTTTACCGCTTTTCTCCCTTTCGCACACGATTTCTAACACTGCTTAAATGCACCTTTTGATCATGATTCACACAACAGGTTCTGTTCATTCAAAAAGGTGCATTTAAGTCGGCATCGGGGCCAGAAGGCTCTGAAGTTCAATGCGTTGACGCTGAACGATGCTCTCTCTCTCTCTTACTTTGTCCCTCAGGAGAAAAAAAAAGTGCATTCGCTACATCCAAGGTGAAGGCAGCTGTGCCAGTCCTCCCTCTACGGACGGAAGCTTACTAGACTCCCCCCCATCCTCCCCCTCCTCCGTCGCGCCCTCCCCCTCCCCAAAAGAGTCCAAACCTCAGACTGAACAAATGCAACCTCTCTCACTGACTATGAAACCAGCCCACCAGCCACTCCACCACCCGCACCTCCTGGTTGGGCCTCCATCGTCATCTTTGGTTCAGATGGAAAACTCGGCCGGCAAAGCGCCCTGCGCCTCCTCCCACAACGGATCTCTGGAGCACAGTGACGTCTCGTCCTCGCGGCAGCCGGGCTCCTCTGTGGCGTCCTCGATGGCCCGGCAATCGGCATCGCTGTGTCATTCCCACTCGCTCCTCTCCTCCACGGCCCCCCAGCCTCTGTCGCTAGTGACCAAGTCTATAGAATAGCCTCCATTTTTCTTTTTTAGCTTTATGCTCTCTCTCTGCGATATCTCACTTGCCGTCAGTTTTCTTTCTCTTTATGTTTCTGTGCCGTGAGGCTTCGAAATTTTAGTTTTATTAAAGTTCATTGGTCAATATTTGACCCCTCGTTATCAAAACAAATCTAATTATAATAAAGAAATGATACAAGGAGCTGTATAGCTTTGTGAATCTGCCAAAATTTTTATGGATTTTGTTTAGTCTTCTTTTGTAGTGCAACGGTGCAAACAAAGCAAATGTATCTAGTTCAACATCAAAATGTTTAAAAGACGGATATTAAAAAAAAAGGTAGAATATTCAGCGAGCCCTTTTTTTTTTCCTTGAAAGAGTTGGTTCTCCTTCTTTATTTGTATTAAATACGAGCTTGCGAACCAATCGTTCACCATCCGTTCAGACTCTTGGAGGGCGTGAGGCTTGTGGTGACACCTCTGAGGAACAACTTCAATTGTGATGTTACTTGTTCTTGTTTAAATGTACAGAATATTGGGGAGGGAGGGGAATTAATGTGTTATATATGCATTCATCCACTGCGTTGTCTTTTTTTGTTTGTTTGTTTTGCTTACTTTTGGGGCGGAGTCAGGCAAGTTTGGGTGGGCTTGAGGGAGGGTTGGGCGGGAGGGTTATGAAATTCAAAAATGTCACAACGCTAAGACCAGTAGTATTTATTGCTTTAGAGATTGCTTGTCGTATATTGTATGTGTCTCCTTTTTCCCCCCCCTCTTGATACATTGTACAAATATTTTTTCTTAAGGTAAAATAACTATATGAATGATCCATTTTTACAAGGAGGTTTTGGAAAGCAAACCTTGTGTTATTTTTTATTTTTTCCTCGCTGAAACACCTGGACTCCACTCGGCGTACTGAGTAGATCTCATGAACAGAAGTATGCACAACTTCATTTCAAGGAATCCGTCTAAAAGCCATTTTACACACGCACGAAAACAAACAAAACAAAAAAAAAAAAAAGGAAAAGAAAACTTGAAACCAGACGGTGGGCACCGTGTCTTCAGTAGCCGGCGAGAAAAACGACTCAAGTCCTTCTTTTTTTATTGCACAGTCACATTTCTCGGACTGTAGATTCGTGTACAGATTTTCCGTGCCAAATTTTGTGCTAATTTTCTCTGCCCCTCCCCCAAAAAACATGCTGTAGGGAATTTTTTTTTTGTTCCGTTGTTGTTTGTTTTTATTTTCTTTTGATACCATTCTTTGCTGTGACGTTACATAGATTGCTATGTATGTAGTATAAATGTTGCTATAACAACTGTGTTTGGTAGCAAAATGTCAAATATTAAAATTAATAAAAAGACGGACATCATACTGTATAAACCCACAAGGGCCAAATTATGTATATTAGGAGGTTCATAAAAAAACTTATTAAATACAAAAAAATACACAAACTGCCACTTTTAAGTACACTACTACATATAGGTAGATAAAAAATAGGCATGTTGATGTTGCAAGAGGCTGTAAAAAAAGCTACAAGAGAATCATCCACTCGGTGCCATTGTAGTTGACATGACGCAACTGTAATCTGTCGATTTCTTCTCTGGTTTATTAAAATGCTAATGATAAATAGTTTGAATGTTTCCTTAACGGCTGTGATGTTCCTGTTCTATTTTATGCTCTTATCTTTTTGTTCGTTTGTTTTTTCCTGTTATTTTAAATGGTTCTAAAACCATGTTTTTGTATTGAATAAATGTTTATGCTGTACAGTCTCTGTAGCATGCAGTTCTGTATTAATAAAAGCAACTTAGTATGTGCACATTTGTGTTTTTATTTTATCAGATGAAATCAATACCGTAATTTCTGGACTGTTGAGCGCACTCGAATATAAGCTGTTTCCACTAAATAAAAACATAAAAAAAAATATACATACATATAAAGGTTGCGCTTGTCTATAAGCTGCGGGTGTCCACATTGTAACATGAGATATTTACACAAATAGTTTTTTCAAATTTTGATTAAAATACTGTATGTACTGGTAACATACACAAATACATACAGTAAATGTTTTTTTCTGAACAGTGCTGGTAACAAGACTGGTAAGAAAAAAAAAAAAATGCAGTAGCCAACAAGTCATTGATCGCCATCTTCATATTCCTCCTACACAAGCTTGTGCTGTCCTCTTCATCAAGCCTCCCTCCCCATTCATTTATCCACTGTCACCTGTTCGGTAATTTCATTGGTCAGATTTTTATTTATTTTTAACCTTTATTGATGCAGGTAGTCTCATTGAGTCCCGTGGACACCTGCCTCCAGGAGAGACGTCTATTGGTGGCATGAAGCTCCTTAGCCTGTCAAACAAAACCCATAAATGAGCCGCAGTGTTGTACAAGCTACAGTGTTCAAAGCCTGTGAAAAAAGTAGCAGCTTATAGTTTGGAAATTACGGTAATTCTGTGTCCACCCTTTAGTCTTCCTAACAGCACCGTTTTTTTCTAGGTATGCTCACGTAAAGTCAAGGATTTTCTAGTATTTTTGTGTGGCATGTTCTTTATCAGCCATACCAAGCAGTTCTTGACGACCATCATGTTTATTTGTAGGTTAAAAATTGGTCATCAACTGAAACAGAAATGGTTGTAGGATGCATGGACCTGGGCAAGGAAACAGCCAAACCTTCCTGCCAATTTGAGGTTGTGCAACATCGTTTTGCTGTAGAGGTCCGACACCATGACAAGACGCAACCAACGCCAGCGAGGTCTCTTTTAGGTAAAGAGACTGAGGTTGCAAGACATGCTGTTGAAGCTGAAGAAATTTGTAACACTAAAGACTGGATGCAGTGGTCAGCCAATAAACTTTTTGACAAATGGACGGCTTGTGATGCTTACCTCCCTTCAAAACTGGAAGAAGTTCAGCAGTGTCCTCATCTCAGAACTTGCAGAAACTTGTGGGATCTGAGTACGCACATCTGTTGTCTAGAGAAGTCTGGTCTACATCTGACATGCAAACAAGGCCAAGAGACTTAACTGCACACAGAAACGTAATTTGTGCAACAACAAAAAACTTACAGCAGCAGGTAGTCAGCTCTGATTGCATCAGAAAGCAGTTTGTTCTCCATAGATCTGGACAACATTGAAGCTTGTTGGAGGATGCTTGGTCTGAATTAATGAAGCCTTCATTGCTGAGAAATGCAGATGCTTAGCAAACACTGTGCTGTCAAGATGTCCAAGACATGTCCATCTTGTCCCAGAAGACCTTCTGAGACAAAGAACTTATAATTCCATCAATTTTATTTTTGAACACAAATTATCTCATCAAG
>JARVGQ010000610.1:19764655-19781430 GCA_031762355.1 Hypsolebias martinsi | reverse complement strand
GTCCAACAGGTCTCACTTGTAAATGAGTCTTCGAGGCTCAATGTGACTTATCTGTTTAAATAAAGGTTGAATGAATATAAAGTTCTTTTTTCATTTTGCCAGTATGGGATAATGAATGTTTAGTATTAATTTTTAGAAAGACTGTAGTATCAGAGAGTGTTACAAAGGGAAACAGGTCAGGTTACTTCCTGAATCCACTGTATTTTCTATGCATTCATCTTAACGATATGGAACAAAAGACAGTTTCTTGTCATATACCTTGTGATCATCTCATAGTAAACTAAAGTTAAACACTTTGATCCATTAAGTTTTGTGTGTTTAGTAAAACAATTCATTTAAATTGTATTTTCAGCTTTTAGAACAAGTCCCAAAAAATCTGTTCATCACTGGCCTTCTTTTTATTCTGCTCATAAATCAGTTTCTACATTTATTAAACTCATAACAAAATTGCCAGACCTCAAAGTTAAATTTTAGTTTCTCCATCAAGTGATAAAACTCTCTCAACGACAATTAAGACTGATTAGAGGCTCTTTTGATCAGAGACCGGGTTCCCATACAACAGTTTCACCCAGACGGTGACTCTAATCAGAAGCTCAAAACTGAACTTTCACTCCCACAAAATTTAACAAGATGCCTTTTGAAAGTTCAACTGTCTGACCACACAGACATATATAAAAAAAAAAGTTCTAAACTCGATATGATAAAGTATCCATGTTCATTTTGGCACAGTTTAAAAATGGCATAAAAATAATTAAACAAGGACTGAATATTATTTCAGATAATTGTGTGATAATTCTGTTTGCTAAAACAAAGCTCTGTGTGGTTTGCTGTGAACTTCAGCAAAATAAAATAAGTATTTGGACACACACCAAAAAAGAAACAGAGCAACAGTAACGCAAGAGACTTTGTCAAGTGCCGTGGAGGAAAACAACTGCACTTAATGAGTCATAAATCAGCTTGACTTGAATCCTCTCTGCAGCCAGATTACTACAAAGTGTCTGAAGCTCATTAATTTCCAATGCTGCTATCTGCTAAGTTTACTGTTGTATCAAAGTGTCTTTTAAAACAACTTTTACAGATCCTCCATGTGACTAAATCCTGTTTCTGTCATATTTCTGGTCAGGTTGGTAAATTGCCACTGAGTTTATAAAGCTTCTAATGAACAGTGGGAAGCTTCTAATGAACAGTGGGTCTTTGAAAACACAATTTCAACTGGTTTTTTTTCCATAGTACTTATTAATACAGTGGTGAAGGCTGCACAGAAGTCTGTTGGAGTCAGCATCCCCACCATCACAGACATCTCCACCTCTAGATTTAAGAAGAGGGCCACCTGCATCATGAAGGACCCCACTCACCCAGCACACACACTTTACCATGAGGCTGTTAGACTCATGAATATCTAACCAGAATAATCACTATGAAAAATCACATTGTGTTGCTGCTGTTCTGTTTCATATTGCTGCTGATCTGTCTCATGTTGCTGCTGATCTGTTTCATGTTGCTGCTGATCTCTTTCATGTTGCTGAGTTCATTCGTGCTCATTTGCTCGCACAGACTCATGTACGTGCTGCTGTTCAGCATATTGTTTTTATGCTATCAGTGCTTAGTGTATTTTTAGTTAATGTTTTTCTTAGTTCATATCTTAGATCTTATTACTGTTTTTCTTTTACATTTTATGACAAATAAAGAAACTCTGACTCTGAGAAGTCAACTGGACTTGTTCAAGAGAAGTCCAGTTCTTGTCTGGAAGTCCAGTTGCCAGACAAGAACAGTGAGTGAAAAGAGACCAGTCAACACAGATCATATTCTTCTAAACCAGTAAGTGTCACAGAAAGGTCAGTGGTGGCTTGGACTATTGGAAAAGAGCACAAATATTACAATTTTTGTTTACAAAATAATAAAAGAAAGCACCCTAAGTAAAAAAAAAAAAAAAAGTTCCATTAAGTCACTTTCCTTGTGTGTGAATCAAAACTACAGTATCATTTTGCACAGTTACGTGAAACATAACTAATCCACAACCAAGATATTGAATTTTAGCCATTAGCTGTACAAAGGGACTTTGGTTGTGATTAGAAAGCAGCAGCGCCTTAAAGAAAGCCAGATGTGCAGCGAGTCTGAGCATTTACAGGTGTGACTGTCTGAATGAAGGCTCGTGGTTCACCTTCCCAGCACAAGTTCCTTAGTCCCTAATGATGGTGGTGTGCAGTAAGCTAACTACCCTCACAGTGGAGCGAGCCCCCAGGCTAGTGCTACATCTCTCCATCAAGGCCTGCCTTCATCCCGCTTTACTCTGGGCCCTTTCCAAAGACACACACACACACATATATATACACACACACAGAGAGCCAATGACAAATAATTCATATTATGGCCTGCCTGAAAGTTTGCCACACTACCTCATTAAGCAGCCTATTGTAACTGGCTGACATTCTCTGAGCATAATAACATTCCTTGGCCGGGCTGTTTTTGAAGTGACATCTCACTAGAGGGAAGCAGAAATAAAGAAAAATAATAAAATAAAATAAAAACCACCCAGTTGTGCTTTGCTGCTTTTCACCTTCGGAACTCTCAAGGTGATGCAACTTTAGCTGCTGGGTATTAATAATGGAGCCCTGTTGTTTCTTGATGTGCTTTAAGGTCCAGCGATGATGAATCAAATGAAAGCAGAAGCACGGGGTTCTCGTGTCATTTTATTTAAAAAAAAAAAAAAAAATGCCTACCGGTACTTTTTTACAATTTACATGCAAAAGATAACCTAACTTCTGTGTGCGTCTCTGGATTATTTGTCACCAGGAAGTTGCTCCTCTATGAAACCGCTAATGGCACAAGTTGAGGTTGGTGTTTATATCTTTTATCTTATGTTGCACATCTATATATAGAAAACACATTCACCTTTAATGATATGTGACTTGAAGAACCTGAGGCGAAGCACACACGGTGCACAACCACAGTCTCTGCAGCCTTAGAGGCCTGTGGACTCTTCACACACACAATATAGAAAACAGTTTTATTTGTTGCAGCAACGGTGTCTTTTAATAGAAACTTATATATTGAGTTCCCCACTTAGGGCTAAATTGATTTCCCCTCTTAGCCACACAGTCTACTGCTTTGAATATGCAATAAAAAATGAATTTGTTTTATTTTAACTGATTTTTTTTTTTTTTTTTTTTTAATCACAGCGGGCAAAGAAACAAGGAATTGCATTTGGGGCATTGGAGTGCACGGCTCGATGAGGATGTGGAAAGGTGAATGTGTGCGTCTTTGATGTGTTTCGTGTTTGCACATGAGGAAGCAAATGGTAGAATGGCAACAGTGTGGGAGTTTTTTTTTTTTTTTTTTCTGCGAGTGGCAATCAGTCAGTTCAGAGGCACTGAGCTCCTGGCGAGCCTACAAGGCATGTGGCTAGGTGCTCTCTGTCCTGGGGGTGAGACAGGGAGAGTTCTGACTTTTCCGGGGCAACAACGAGGCATGGGAGAGGAAAAAGAAACTTTCTGAGCAAAGCGGAAAAAAAAAAGGGGGGGAAACATGAGGGAATCATCCGAGGAAAGCAGACTCTGAGTGAAAGCGCTGACAAGCACTTCAATCTTCACTTCAAACTTGACAAGTATACCAAACATGGCTTTTGCATAAACACGCCGCTCTTCAGAGGCAACGAGATAAAGATGAACTTGTTCAAATAACACCAAAAAAAAAAAAAAAGTGGGGGGAAGGATGAAACCTCCCCTCCCCAAACATGACGAAAGATGGAACACAACCCCTGCTTAGATTCTGTGGCTGTTTTCCATCTTCTTCAGCAGATAGTAGGAATGATAGAGGAGCATTTTCCAGCCTCCTGTAACGAAGGCCAGATGTGTCGTCAGCTCCTCCCCATATATGCAGTGACCTTGGGAGAGCTACCTCAGCCGTGGGTCTTCTTTCATTCTTATGAGAGTACAGCAGAAACTCCGCAGCCGAGCGCCCAACTCGGGGATTAGGAACAGAAAATTCCAGACAAAACAAAGCCATGTGGTTGCATCTCTCACCGCTCCCATCATCCCACAGCTCCTCCATGAGAGGGAACGCTGCTGAACGGGCCCTGACCTCTTCTGTGTTTCAGCACAAATGTTCAATATCTGCTTTAATTTGTCTTCTAAGTTCTATAAACAAACAAAAAGAAGAAATTTAGAATTAAAAGGTCAAGCATTCCTCGATGGGATGCACGTCGTAAACTATCGTCTTATGATGAAGTGAGAGTGACAAAGTGAGGTTCTGCACCATCTCAAGCAATATTGTGAAATGTTGTGTGATCTGTTAGCTCAGATAATGTGTAAGGGATGACTCTGGGTTACCACCACACTCAGTTTTAGCTCCGTACCTGTAAAATTTAGAGTTACAGCTAATTTTTTTTCTTCCAAGGTCCAGCTGTGGCACCCATCAAGAGTTGGAGTAACTTCGAAAGTTAACTAGAGAAATTTAATTTCCTGCGTAAATGTGTGAATGCCTATTGCTGAAGTGTAGCTGAAATGGAAGAACAAGCCCAAGTTGGCAGAAGAAAGCAGACATATTTGCTGAATTAGATTTAAGTAAGCAGAAATTAGCACAAAAATTAGGGAACTAGTTGAAAAAGCTGAAATAAGCAAAACTGGCTGAGAAGTAGCTGAAAAAGCAGAAAGAAGCTTTGTGGAAGGAGATGAAATGAGCTAGATAAAATGTGGAGTTAGCTGAAAAAGCTATATTTAGCCCAAAACCGCTAAATAGTAAATTAAATAGCAGAAAGCTGAAAGGAGCATAACAAGCTGAAATTAGCGTAAAGAGGTTAATTCAGCTGAAATGATCAGAAATCCACGCAAAAAACATGAACTTATCTGAAAACAGCTGTGAAATTAACAAAAAAATGCTTAAAAAAATTGCTGAAAAGGTAGAACAAGCTTAAATTAGCAGAAGAAAGCAGAAAAAAACAGAAGTGAGCACAAAAAAGTGGAAATGATCTGAAAAAAGTTGAAATTAGGGAAAAAAACAGACAAGAAGCAGCTAAAAAGCAGAAATGAACTGAAATGACAATAAGGAAGTGAACAAAGCACTTTTTTTTGCTGAATTCGGTTGAAAAAAGTTTAAATGAGTGTAAAAAATGTGGAATTAACTGAAAACATTTAAATTTGCATAAATCAACTAAATAGTAGCCGAAACTGCAGAAGAAGCTGAATAAATAAGGTGAAAGGAGCTCAACAAGCTGAAATTAGCACAAATAAGTTAGAAGAAGCAAAAAAAAAAATGTATTTAGCAGAAAGAATCTGAAAGGAGGACAAATAAGCTCAAAAAGGCTGTTTTTTTTTCCCAGCCGAAAGAAGCTGAACTAGAACAAAATATGAAAGGAACAGTAAAAGTTTTAAAACAGATCTAAACATTTGAAGGCTGTAAAATGAGCTAAATTATTTTTCTATGAGAAAAAAAAAAATGGCAGAAAAGTCTAAATATTTCTAAAAGCTAAAGTTGCACCAATTCCAAAAGTCATAACAGGATTGTCCAGAAAGCATAGAACGTTTTGATATAGGATTTTTTAAAATAGCTCAAAAACTGGGGGATGAGAATTGCGCCGAAAAACGTAGGGAAGAAAAATGGATGACAACAGTGTAAATGCTTCATAAACATTCACACTATTATTTGATGAGTGTTTTATTAAAACCCATCTAATGGTTTATATGATAAGTTGCTAATGCTACCAGTAAATAAACACACAGAAAGAGAGAGAAACAGGCAACATCATTGCCCTTCTGCCACTGGGAGGATGAAGGAACACGACAAACTTTTTAACGAGGGCAAAAAAAAAAAAAAAGGACTAAAAATCTATTTTAATCAGTAAATAACCAAGCAGTTCCACTGTTTGTTTAAGAAAGCAGAAACTTGTTTTAACAACAAAGTTTAATTAAAATCTGATTATTTTGTTTACAGAAATTAATGTAATAACTGAGCAATGTGCCGTCCAAGTTATAAATAATACGTAAGAGAAGCCAGACTGTCTTCACAGGACGACAGCTTATTGTGAGAAGCAACAAAAACTACAGCCGTGTTTGAAAACTCTTGAGGATTGTGTTTTTTTTTTTTTTACAAAGTATAAATACGACCTAAAATATTGTGAAGTTTCCACATCTGGCCTAAAAATAGATTATTTAATATTCTAAGAATAAATTATTTACTTTTGAGGCTGAGTCAATATGACGAATGAATTGCTCAAATATGTGACCTTTTACAGTTTCTAATTGATTTCAATGTGACATTTGAGATTCATAACTCCATTTTCCATAAAGTGGGGACTTTGTGTAAAATGTAAATAAAAACAATGCAAATCTCATAAACCCATATTTATTTACAATGGATTATAGTAAACTCACCAAATATTGAAATTAATAAATTGCATAATTTTTTTAAAGGAAAAAAAAAATCAAGTATTTTTGAATTTGATGGTAAATGCATGACCATGAAGTCTTATTTTAACAACAGTCTGTAAACATCTAGGAACTGAGGGGAACAGCCGCTCGAAGCTTTTTGGAGGAGAACGTTGTCCCGTTCTTTTCTGTGAGATTCTAGTTGTCCTGGATCTTTACTGGATTTTTTTACGATGTGCTAACTGTTTTATTGGTGGGAGGTTTTGACTGCAGCTCAGCACCCAGACTCCTCTACCACAGTCATTTTGTAATGAACGCAACAGAGTTTACCCATGTCTGGCTGCAATAGGCAAGGCGCTGAACAAGTTGTAGTCTTGATAGGAGTTTTTATCGTTAACCTGTATTTATTTTTCTGCCTTTCCATATGTCTAAGCAGTCCATGCCATTAGCATTAATGCACCCCCATACAATCAGAGAAGCAGGTTTTTGAGCTAAATGCTGATAACAGGCCTGATGCTCACTCTCCTCTTTAGTATGGAGGATGTGGTGTTTGTCGTTTCCAACAAGAAATCCAATTTTTGATTCATCAGACCACAGAAGAGTTTTCCACTTTACCGCAGTCCGTTTTAAATGAGCTTGACCTGGAGAAGATGGTGGCATTTCTGGATGGCGTTCACACATGACTGCTTCTTTGCATGATTGAGCTTCAAGCAGCATTTGTGGATGGCACAGTGGCCTGTGTTTACATACAATAATTTGTAGAAGTGTTCCTAAGTCCCTGTAGCGATGTCCAGAACATAATCAGACTTGTTTTTATTGCAGTGGCCCATTAGAGCCTGAAGATCACAGACATCTAACACCGACTGTTCTGCACATAAAGATTTCTCCACTTTCTTGAAATAATTTGGTGGATACTTGAAATTGTTCCATTTTCTACGGAGGAACATTGTGAAATTCTTTTCTAGTTTTAATGCAGTTTTTTGCAGACTCCTGAACCTCTGCTCATCTCGACATACTGTATTCAGCCTCTCGAAAATGTTTGCTTTATACCCAGTCTTCTTACTGACCTGTTGCTGTTTAACCTGATTGATTTATTGTTTCTTTTTCGTACCACTTTATTTTATAGTTTTTTGTTGCCCCCTCCCATCTTTTATTTATCATTTTTTAGATTTGGTACTTCTTAGTTTAAACATTTGATATGCTTATTATGTTGCATCGTAAATAAAATGTGGATTTATCTATACTTCTAGTTTATTTTACCCTTCTTTTCCTTTCAAGGTTGTGTGGGAGCTGATGCCCATCTTCAGCGGTCCTTGTGTTTGTAAGAACATTTTACATAACAGCCCAACTTCAATAGAATCAGGGTTGTAGCTGATGAGATAAAAAGTGAGTTTTTTTTTTTTAAACACTCCACTGGTGCCACAACTCGTATTGGAAGCCTTCTTCAAAAGGAACAATGCTGTGTAATCGCAGCTTGATTATAAAAATTTAGAAACGACAGAAAATGTTTTATAGATGGATAAGACTCAAACTGAACTAATTACTGTATTTTAAATGTGAGGCATCACATTTAAAGAAAGGTATGTGAGACATTTCTACAACTGGGTTTGGTCTGTTTGCTGCCTTACCATTTCATGCTAATGTCAATAATTATGCAGTACATTCACAACAATTACTAAAGAAGAAAAAACATACCGTATTTTCCGCCGTACACGTCGCACCGCCTTATAAGTTGCATCAGTCCAAATATGTCTAATAAAGTGGGGGGAAAAACATAATTACGTCGCTTCGCTGTATAAGTCGCATCTATTATGTGTCACCGCTGATGCATCGCATTTGTAACATGTCACTGCTGACAACCCAGAAATGCGAGCCGGTGTTGTGCCAAAAATTGATTGGCTGCCAAATGGCGGCCACGGAAGCATGGGCGGGAGGACTTTAACAAGAACTTACCAAGTTTAACACTTTAAAATAATTATTTGTTTGCTCGAAATTATAGCAAAAGTGTTTCTAAGTCTAACTTTTCCTTAATAAATGCACTTTGACGGTCAAATCAGCTGCATTTCAAAACCCAATTCGCAGAAGTGGGAGTGCGCAGAGGGACAATGTGCTGTACAATTCTTAGAAATTTAACAAGATAACCACCTAAAAACAATTGTTTGCTCGATTTTATAGTAAAAGTATGTCTCAGTTGAACTTTTACTTAATAAATGCATTTCAATTGTCAGATTAGCTGCATTTCGCCTGGGCGGCGCAGCGAAATGAAGCTGATTTGATGGTTGCTCCAGGCATGATCCCCTAGCTGGACAAAGGTGGAAGTCTTTTGGAAGCCGATTGTGTCATTAATAGCCACTTCTACCTATTACATGACACAACGGCATGCCATACTACTTGAGTGCCATCTAGTGGTAGTGTTCAATATTCTCAATGTCAGAATGAATGAAAACATTCAGATCTCAGCCAAAAGTGGTTTATAAATATCGGGAAAAAATTCATAAATAAGTCTTCTTAGGCGTATAAGCCGCAGGGCATGCGAATTAGGCAAAAAACTGTGACTTATAGGCAGAAAAATACGGTAACCATTCTCAAATAACATTTGAGAAAAACACTCATTCTCAAATAACATTCAGTCGTCTTTATCCTTTGGATGAAAAGTCTCAATAAGACAAAAAGAAAACCGTCCAGGTGACCTGACTGAACTTTGTTGGCTAATCTACCTGGATTATTGAGCATGAACTTTGATGTTTTGAACCACTTTGGCTGTGGCTGCCTCAGAGGAGTCGACGGGGGAGAGGGCAAGCCCCAGAAACCATCTTATCACCAGCAAACTGGTTGGTTCACTGAGTGTGCTGCTCGTGGGGACTGAGTTTGTTTGTGGCTCATCGGATTGATGAAGTCCTTTGGACGAAGGATGAACTGTCTCAACAAAATAAATAGAAACCGTCCAGATGACCTGACTGAACTTTGTTGGGTTCTCAAATAACGCACATTGAAAAGTCGTCCTTTTAGTTGTTGGAGAACAACTTTTAACATTTTGTACAATGCAGCCACTAATCCTGCTTGTAACATTATTTTCTGCAGGATACTGAATATAAGCCCTTGAGAAAAAAGCAGTTTGTCAATTAGTCTGCCTGAGGACTGAGGAGTTTAAGAGTCTCAACGGCTTTTCCTGAGTGTATTCTTAACTAGGTGGTTTCATCACAATTGGAGCAGAATTTGTTGTCGTGCCGCATATTACTTCTTATTACGACTTTTAGCGATGGGAGATTAGAAAGCTCACGTCGCACTGATGTGGCTGAAAATAGCAGGTGAAAACATTTCTCTGAATTTCCGCTCTTCAGTCGAGCATCAGAACTTCAGTGGAACTCCGCTCGACTGAAACAAAACGTGGCGTGAAAGTGGGACGGCGAGGCTCATCGAGTAGACACAATTACAGTGTGGAGGCGATGCTGTGAGCACGGGATGTAAGACAAGAGAGCCATTTTAAAGGAGATTAGTGCTGACACCTCCCTGTGTCTCAGCATGCAGTGATCACACTGCGCCAGCTACTGTGTGTGTGGGAGGCCTTTTGTCACTTGTACCATTCAAAGTGGGAGAGAGAAAACAAGCAATGGGATGACACCCAGCCGCCTCTGATAGATCAAAACCAAACTAATAAGCCAGGATGCTCAAATTAACAATGAGGCCTCTTGTTTAACTCGGCTGTTTGACTTCCTCAGCCGAGGCACATCAGCTACACAGGCGCGTTTAAAATCCACGTGAGGACGAAGCTCCGGAAATAATGACTGCGCTCAGTGCCACCGGTAAAAGAAGTTGGGTGCAAAGATTTTCTGTCATCATACTTTTATGTTAAAAGCTAAAGTGGATGTGCAACTGTAACGGCAACAATGTACACAAACAGCTCACTGGAGCTTAACTGAAGCAGAGGCCATTCATCCCCCAGTCTCCTAATAATAGTAATCCAGCTTTACTGATAGCCTGAAGAGACCTGTTGGAAGTTAATTTGGGCTGATGAGAAACTTTTCATTCAACTTTTATTTGTACAGGTTAGTCTCATTGAGTCTCGAGGACTCTTATTTACAAGAGAGACCTGTATCCTCTCATGTAAAGTTCATTTTATCAAAACATTTCAAGAATCTGGAGAGATGTCTGAGTGCAAAAACCTTTTTTTATGTCCTCCATATACAAAGTAAAAAAGCATCTAGAACATTCTATCCAGTCCACTGATGAAAAGTCGGACTTTATGATGGTGTGGGGTGTATTTGTGCTTATAACATGGGCAGCTAACACATTTGGATTGGCATGTCTGAAAAGTGTACAACACATGCTCCCATTCACATTGCATCTTTTTCAGGGAAGGTCTTCCATGTGTCAGCAAGACAATGCATGTAGTGCTTACGTGTAGTGATTACTGGGTGCAGTGATGGGTACAGTAGTTACAGCCTGTTATGAATCTTAGTGCACTGTGATAGACAGCATCCAACATCTGCAGGGTGCTTGCAGGACATGTCACCATAGTCAATGGAGGGAAGGAAAGTCACAGTTATAAGGCATTTCCTAGCATTCAGAGTTTGGATCTATTTCTGAAAAAGAAACCCAGTTTAACTTTCAGTTTCTTTACCACGTTTTCATCATGGGGCTTGAAAGAGAGATCCAAATTGACCAAGACACCCAAGTATCTATAAGAATTGACAAACTCACTAGGAACAGCATTCAAAGATAAAATAGAACGAAGACTGCTGGGATTGATTTCCTGTTTGAAAACAACATCCCTTTGGTTTTGTTAGCATTTAGCACAAGCTTGAGACGGAACAAATCTGACTGGATGATGTCGAATGCAGATTGCAAAAGCTGGAAAACCTTAGCAACTTTTTTTTAGCTCAACAATAAACAACTGTGTCATCAGCATAGAAATGTAAGAATGCATCAGGGATGCTCTGACCTACATTACCTATGTAGATTGTAAAAAGGGTGAGTCCTAGGACTGAGCCTTGTGGTACACCATTGTTGAGTGTAATTAACTTGAGGAAGTACCATTATGCTGAACACATTGCCTCCAATCTGAAAGATAGTTAGAGAACCAACCAATGGTGTGATCTGTGCAACCTTCTGGAAACGCTTCTATGAATCTTTTGAAAATGTGTGAATTCGCTCCACACCTGAGCACCTATAAATGAAAATCAAAGCGTTTCTTAGCTACCTCTAACCAACCTGTTGCCCCGCATCTATTGCTACAAAAACAGTCCTTGTCCAACCCTCACCTTCTCAGAAAAGGAAAACCATGAGCCCCCGCACATTTGCTCGGTGTTGAGATGTGCATGAAGGCGCACACACGAGGCGTTTTGTCAGAGCAAGCAGTGAGGGTTTGGCGGTGAGTGAAGACACCAGAGGAGAAGTGCCTGTATTCAGGTTGCAAAAGAGTAGAAGCAAAAAAACACCCCCCCCCACCCCCCCAACATCAAAGCTATTCCCTCCAGCGGTGTCTTGTGATATTTATTTATTGAGATGATTTTGCCAGAAACCCAGTGGCCTGGCTGTATCCCCCCCCACTCTTTGATATGTTGCTTGGTTCTTAGCTGGCTGTCCTTAGAGAAAGAAGGGTCGAGGGGTGGGAGTGGGGAGGGGGGAGGCAGCCAAAGAGACCCCCAGAGGAAAAAAGATGGCTCATAGGTAACACATAGAAACACCACACACTATACAATACAAACACACAAACACCACATCAGACAACACACAGGGAAGGTAGGGGGAATCGGTGGTAGGTGGGGGATTAGGCATTGATTATCATTAAAGGGCCAATGATTTATTTCCTCTACCATTTGGAGGAACATGGCTCACATCTAAATGAATATCCGATTAATATGTCGGAGTTACTGTGGTTCACGCTGTCATGTTGAATCCATACACAGCAACGGGGTGAAAAAAGCAGCAACACGCGGTCCCAGAGTGAATTTCTCACATCAAAAGGTCCAAACAGGAAACAATCTGACACGTCGTAACAGGATAACCTCACAGACAAGCTGTAAGTATATACTTTGCTAAGTTAAAGATTAGGTGTAATATATATTTGTTCCATTGCAGCGCTCCAAAAAGGCCTCGTTACCAGTTGAAGATTCCTTCAGGGTCAGGAAATGCTCATGCCCTGCTAAGATTAGCAGCAGCGAAGAGCCAAAGAGGAGAGTCTCGGTCCAGAAGGCCCAGGTGGAGGCCATTTGTTAGCGCCGTGTCGCCTCCAAGTGTAAAATAGTCTGGGAATGGATTTTAGCTGACATAACGAGGATCTTTTCCATTCAGCTGTAAACCGCAGAACATATACGAGAGCATGGCAGAGAGGAAGAAAGTTTCTTCAGAAGTTAATGTTTGTTTGTAGGTATTGCATACGATGTTTGAACATATACCGTATTTTCTGGTGTATAAGTTGTTCCAGAGTAGAAGTTGCATCAGTCAAAAAAATGCATCATGAAGAGGAAAAAACATATATAAATCACTTTGGCGTATAAGTCGCATTTATTATGCGTAGTATATATTTGGTAGTTGTTCTTAAATTAAAGTGTAAAACTACACGGCAAGAGATCAAAGGTCACATTTCTAATGGGAGGGAATGCACACAAAGTTAAAGCAATGGTTCAAATATTTTGAAGTAGGTTTCTGTGGGAAGGTTATGAACAATTAATATCTCACCTGCTTCTAAATAGCTTTTAAAACAACCGTAGTTTGGAGAAATTGTCATTCTGACTAGACTGGTGGTCGTAACAACAAATCCAAGTAGGGCCAAGACCAAAGAGTGGATTGTTGTTCCTGATCTTTAAATAAGTCTAAGTTCAAAAATTAAAAAGACTATTAAAAAGCCTTTACATTGCCTAAACGTTACATTTTTCCCCCCGTTGAAATCTGTGGTTGTTTGCAAACACAAATCAGAGCTTGACAGATATTTTCAAATGTTTTCAAGAAAATTAAAATTTGTACAATTTATACGACAATCATAATTTGTTTGTTTATTGTTGTTTGTTTCTGTCTTTCTTTTTGACTTTCTGGCATCTGGTTGTGACCCGCCAAGTTGTTTCCTACAGGTGCGATCCACTCAGGGCGATTTATTTATTTATTTTTAATCAACACAACACCTACCTCTTCCTAAAAATTAAGTAAAACAACTGTTCGAGGTTTTTGAATACAGTAGTCCAGGACTATTCGGCAAAACTGCTCAGGGGACCACAGTTCCTGAAAGCCAGCAGCTCAGGGGCCGGACATTAAGCAATTAAAGTCATTATGTAAATAAACCAACTAACAATGATTTGCTACCTTTAAAAATTGTTTATTTTATTGCATTGAATCATAAATGCAATAAACAGAACCAAACCCAGAACCCACCAAAAATATTTTAATTGTTTTTCAATGAAGTGGACCAGATTAAAGTCACCCATGGGCCGAAAATGGCCCGCAGGCCACCATTTGAATAGCCCTGCAGTAGTCCCTTGTTTATCACAGGTGTTAGGTTCCAGCCTCGCAACCCCCACAATAAATGAAAAACCGCTAAGTAGGGATGCTATATATTTTTTTTGTATTTATATACATATATATTAAGGCTTAAGAAACCCTTCCCACACTCTTGCAAACTCTAAACCTATGTCATTTTAACAACGTACGTACAGTACTGTATATGTAGCTACTAAATTTTACTCACCAGGGTCTGCAGAAGGTTCCGCTCTGACCCGAGAGATGGACAAAAGTCCCAATGGGCTCTGGAAACAGAGGCGGACCTTCGACGGCACATCCTCGTGGGCCTGCTAGAATCTCTTGGGTTGACCATTCACCGGTCCAATTCTGGACCGGTGAATGGTCAGTGAAGCCTTTGAGCACCGGAGCGCATTAGGGGGCACCTTCGGGTGATCGGCGCTAGACCTGAGGTGGTCGACTGAGTCCAAGGCTGGATGAAAAAGTCTTGGTGGGCTCCGGAAGCAGTGCCGGATGTTCGACGGCACACATCCCTGCTTGGAAATCCTTGCGGACCGGCTAGGAGCTCTCAGGTTCACCGCTGAGTCTGGGGGTCCAGTTCTGTGCAGCCACTCAGCGCCCAGGTTACACAGCACAGTGCGCTGTTTCTTAAAGAGACAGGTCCTGACATGATTTATTTTAATATTCTTAAAGTGACATGATTAAAATCTTACGTATGAAAAGCCGGCTGGCAGTCATGACTTTGCTTTCTGTTTGGTAGAAAGCAGCAGCCGGAGGCACTACAGTACAGTATTGGCTTATGGGCAATGTAGTTCTTATGAGTGGCAATTACTGTGTAGACGTACAGAAAGAAAACTACAAAACGGTGGCGCCTGTCCAAATTTATGTATTTATTTTTTTTACTCTTTTCCAAAACACGAGTACAGTAATACTACTGTAAAGTTGACAATCATGTGTCGTGTGGCCAATAAAAAAATGTTAATGTGCATTGACAAACGGCGATATAGCGAGTCCGCGAAAGTCGAACCACAAATTAGCGAGGGACTACTGGACACAAAACATTTTGATAAACATTTTGATCTTGACTCACTCAGACTAGCTGATGGTTTGTCAGTCCAGACTTAATTAAGGTCAGTTTCTCCAAACTAGGGCGTTTCAACAGGTGAGATACTGACTGCTCCAAGCCTTTCTGCATAACCCACTTTAAAAGATTTGACCTTTCCCTTTAAGCTTAAAACCACAAATCTGAGAAACAAGACGATGCAGGAGCTAATGTGTAAAACTGAATAAGTTATGGGCCCCCGGTCAGTGGGGACCCCGTCACACTCGTCCACAGAGATTTGACAAAGTGGGAGCTTCTCCTCACTGCACCGCAGGCTGTAGTTTTCGCCACAGGGGAGGGCATGCTCATCTTTTCTGCGTGACACATCGCCACCATAATGCATTGTCAAATAATTCTTAATATGTCCGATGTGACACGATGTCCGCGTTCTCAATATTCAGATTTGCTTTGCCTCATAAACTCTGCCACTGCCGCATGCCATCGGCCCATCAATCAAGAAAACCACCACCCCAGCCCCCTGTACCCACTAAAACAACTCTTTTTTTTTTTTTTTTTCACCTGTCAGCCTATTTGAATATGAGGTGGTGCTTGGATGGCTTCCATAAAATAAGCTCCTGGGAGAACAAGGTTTGGAAAAGCTGGATTTTTGATTGAGGAATATTGTCAGTTTTTTTTTTCTTTTTTGACAAAAGACTACAGAGTGACTCTCCGGGGGGGGGGGGCCTCTCACCCCCCCCCCCCCCCCTCAGAAGTCTTTTCCAAGCCTTAGTTTTACAATAAAACCTGCATCTCATCATCCTGTACCAAAAGTCATGGATTTATTAGGACATTTCTTTAAAACTTCCTAGAAATGAAAAGAATGACAATATTTTCTTCAGTGTGATGATGAGAACAAACACTGGGGCTGACAATCACTGTCCAGCTCTCTAGTCCCCACTGCAGCGTTTCTCCGTATAGACCCCCCCACTATAATTGAACATGTGTAAACAATAATCTGTCTGAAAGCAGACGGACCATTTAACACAGAGTGATTGTCTGCTTATGAGGATAAACAAACAGAGCGCTACTGGATCTGTCATCGCTCGAACCCCCCACCCTCCTAGATAAAGATGGATAGTGGAGGGACCAGGACGGGCAAGTAAAAAGCCACGTCGGCTGCTTCTCCCTCCTCATGCATTAAAGTCAAAGAGAGCTGATGGGCTAAACGTCCACTGATCAATTGTAAGCAAAAGGAGAGTGAAGGAGGAGGAGGCGCGGGGTGGGCAGGCCTCTGGTTAGGCATACGTGATCAGCACATCGGGCCAAATGATGTCATCCATCAGGACGGACACTGCAATTTGCCATCTATTTCCTCATCAATCAAACTTGAGTGTCCGTTCAAGGGGTGAAATATGGGTTTATGTATGCGGGCGTGTGTGTGTGTGTGTGCATGTCTTCTTAAAGTCACAGAGGCTCCGGCAATTTCCAAACCGAACCTGAAGGACTTGAGTGTTTTTAACACAGCTCAATGCACATCAGAGCTTTTTCTTATTCTATTTAATCTGGTTTTCCTCTCCAAAAAGCTCTGAAAGCCTGGCCTTCGGTTTTTTTTTTCCTTACAGTTAATCTGCGATCAGTAGTTCCACAGCTCTTCAGCTGCTTTCAATTCCTTTAACGCTTCAAAACACAAAATCTCAACAAAGAACCACTCACTGACCTTTAGATGATATCCTCGCCTAATTTCCAAAAGAACCCTTTAAACACACTTAGCCCTGACAGTTATCTTCTCTATACAGCTATTTATCTACTGATGACACCATACTAAACCTTTAGCTGTGCATTTGGACTTCACAAAAATAAATTATATATATATATATATATATATATATATACAGGTAGTCATCGACATAACTCACACT
>JARVGQ010000610.1:19690031-19701277 GCA_031762355.1 Hypsolebias martinsi | reverse complement strand
TCAGTAATCCAGGTGTCAAATCTGATAACTCTCAATCAGGTCATCTGGACAGTTTCTTTTTAGTAGAAACGTTTAGTTTAGTTTAGTTTACAGTTTAGTAGAAACTGTCCAGATGACCTGATTGAGAGTTATCAGATTGGCTCCAAAGGTTAATCATTAGATGCAAAGTCAATGGTTACTTTTTGAAAGTTTAATTAAAATCAGTTCAGTGGTTCATGACATACTTTACTAAAAGATACAAGCAAAAAAAACACAGTCAAAGGCAACAACTTCACTCCACCTTGACCTTATGTAGCCGGCAATAATGAGGACAATGGTAATCAGTCCCTCTTGGATAAATAACTACATTGCAGCTAAATGCTAATACCGTAGTCAAGCTTGGACTGAACAGGTGGAGTTTAGCTCTAAGAAACAAACATCCTCGCTACAATAAGCACTAGAGCCTAAACATGGACAGGTATAATTTCTCTGTCATCCTGTTGCTCTACTGCGAGTGCAATGCCACGTTTAATAAAAATGATCCCGTAAAAATCTTTAATTCATAAGCATATGAAAAATGTAAACATTTGTTTCTAAT
The DNA here is from genome assembly GCA_031762355.1 of Hypsolebias martinsi. Lineage (NCBI taxonomy): Eukaryota > Metazoa > Chordata > Actinopteri > Cyprinodontiformes > Rivulidae > Hypsolebias > Hypsolebias martinsi. Next base: position 19,700,700 of record JARVGQ010000610.1, on the reverse strand, counting down.
ACATTCTGATAAAACATTTCCTCCCAAAGTAAACACTTGCTCCAGAAACTCACGAAACAAAACAACACCCCGTCTGATAATCCCCCACAATTACGTTGCACGACGTGATGAAAGCATATCAATGAACTACTTGTGTCACAGAAAAATAGCAGCACTTCAAACATGAAACCCTCTGAAGCTGATGGGAGTTTTGAGTTGATGGTTGATCAAAGACGCAAAAGCTTATCATCAACGTTTCTTAAAAGTGAAACAATATGGAATGGCTTTAGACGTACAACCGGGCTAACTGTGTTTTTGCCCTAATGGCTATTTGGTTTTTTTGGTAAACATTAGCCTTTTTACAAAGCTAAAGCTACAAAAGACTTGCAAATTGTAGAGCAGATGCAATGTATTTATCTTGATGAAAGGCTAAATGATGGGAATGACCTTTCTGACACAAGCTGGACTTTTGGAACAATTCATGGTAACAGTTTATGGCATTGCATCCCCCCAGCTCAGGGCATTGCTTACAAGTGAACTACGTCTAGTCCAAATATGTATGATTTTATATAAAAACTCAAAAACACAGATAGACGCCTCAAACCACCCTTTTTACATCACACACTGTAATCTTCTGTCTGTACATCTACAAACTGACCAGTCCCATCTGCCATCTTAGTGCACCTGCAGGCTAAAACTGCATCGACACAAAACTTCACAGTCCAAAGTTTCAATATCACTTTCCTTCAACAGGAACTATTTAATAGCAGTTCAGCTTTAGCTTATAAGACTTAAAGTGGTAGTTTAGGGCATTCGAATCGAGGTGGAGTGCTGTGGAAATGTTAGGAATAATTGATATCTTACTGTCGTGGAAAAAAAATGAAGGGAGACACGATAGCTTGTTTTTTTAATCAATTTATTACCAAAAACACGTCAAACAGAAATCCCAGAGTTTAAACAACTCCAAGCAGAAGTCTAACTTAAAATTGTAAGCGTCAAACGGTCAAGGATTAACTTTTTTCCCAAACTGGGGCCGTTCAAAGAGCAATGCACAAGTACAATATTACTTGTTCATAACTTTTCCACACAACTTCTCCTGAACACAGAACTATTCCTTTAAGCGAAGAGCTCAGTATTTCAAACTGCCAAACTTTTCTCACCCAAGGAAAACAAAAATCATGAACTGGTTTATAACCACTAATAGTTAGTGGGTCCCCAAACTGACCTAAGCGACTGTATGCTTCAAGCGCTTTGTTTCTGAGAGGCCACATACTCAAAGGGCCTTTGTGTGACTTTTCAAAAGGCAGCATCACAAGGCCATGGCACAACAAGGGTCATGCAAACACAGAAAAGCAGTTGTGTGCTGTTCATTTTATTCGGTGGGGGTGGGGGGGCAAAATTCTATAGGTAAACTCTAGCAGAATGGAGATGAGCTACCAATGAGCTGGCAGACAAAGGAAACAGTGGTCGGCATCTGAAAAGGTAAAGAGTAGTAGACGCTAACGTGCGAGAGGCCTCATCATCAGCAGGACAGTATAAAAGGACCTGTACATGTGTCTGCGGCCACCGTGCACAAACATCCACAGACCTACGACCATGGGGAAGGTACAAGCTCGAATCAGCGTTGACTTTGGATTGCTATACGTCTTTAAATAAAACTCAGCCTGAAACTTTAAAACATTGCTCACTTCTCCCTCTCTTCTCTTTAAGATCATCTTCTACGAGGGCTCCAACTTCCAGGGCCGCCACTGGGAGTGCAGCAGTGACTGCATGGACACCTTCAGGCACTTCAACTGCTGCAACTCCATCCGGGTCAGCGGCGGTCACTGGGTGGCCTACGAGAAGCCACACTACATGGGTTACCAGTACATCCTCGGCCCCGGCGAGTACCCAGACTACCACCACTGGATGGGCTTCAACAACTGCATCCGCTCGTGCCAAATGTTCTCGCCTGTAAGTCAATCAAACTGACAAAGACCCCCATCTCTATTCACCTTGCACATCAAAAGTTGCTTTAGGAATAGGTGTCAATCATTAGGTTTTAGCTTGCAGATACTCACACAGGTCACATCATAAAAGTCTCGGCTTCAAGGCCCGAAAGGAGACCCAGTCATGTGTTTAATCGATTATGACGTGCACCCACTCCCCCCACAAAAGATTCAGTGCTTTCACTCTAATTCTGTTTGTCACTCTGAGTGTTTCTGGCAGTTTATAAAAAAAAATCTGTGTCATCCTGCTAAAGAGGTCTTGCTTGTTCTCATTGGTAGTTAGTAAAAGATGCCAAGCAGCGCAAGTTAAATCAGCTCAAAGAAGAAAGCTCTCTCCTGGGTTTACGTCTACTGAAGCGGCATAATAATCACGTTCTGATTTCTTTCACCTGCAGTACAGGGGATCCTACAGGATGAGGATCTACAACAGGCCCAACATGATGGGACACATGATGGAGTTCATGGACGACTGCCCCAACGTGTACGATCGTTTCCATTTCCGTGACATTTACTCCTGCAACATCATGGAGGGCTACTGGATTTTCTATGAGCACCCCAACTACAGGGGGCGCCAGTTTTTCCTGCGCCCCGGCGAGTATCGGACCTACGGAGACTGGGGCTGCCACAACCCCATGGTGGGCTCTTTCAGGAGGATGAGGACTGCCATGTAAACTCGTCATGCCTCAAATGAACATTAAACACGTCTTTTAAAAAATAACACTGTCTGTTGTGGACTTATTTGATCAAATCCTTGCAATATCGGAGGCACAAAGACACTTTTTATGTCTTTATATAAACAAAGCACAATGAAAACTAACTTTCTCTTTGCTGCCTTTGTCTTCATAGTCAACCAGCAAGTTCCTGGCATTCATGCCAATAAAGGCAGATGTTGCAACTCTTATTGAAGGCCTCAGAGAAAGTGCAGTTGTACAGTGTTTTCCATAGACAGCCTGAGCTTTGACAGAGACAAAGCAGCCACCAGTCCTATAGTGTCCTGCTCTCTTTAGAGTGCACTCTGCTGACACGGCAAAGCTTTGTTTTGTGTTCACAAAGCCCCGATCCCAGCAGGATCTATAAAGAGGCCTGGTCCAGGCCTGCATGTGGTCTGGTCTGAACTTAACACAAGTACAATGGGCAAGGTAAGCTCGAGTTTTAACATCTATATGGATATTTGATGTTTGTGAAGTGGGTTTACGTGATGAATTAAAAACATGATGACACAAAAGGATTGCTCGGGCAAATAGCAGACTAATAATGCATGGATCCGTAGCTATTACTGGTATACAATATTATATATATTATAGCTACTGGTATTATATATACAGTATATATATTATATATACCACCTTACAACATAGCTGATTTTTCGCTACTTTTCCGTTTAATTACAATTGTATTTTCACTTGTTAAAAAAAAATGGTAATTTTACGCATCCATTACAATTGTCTATTGTCGTTATTGTCATCACTTTTTGTTAAAATTCACGTCTCTCTTGTAAATGAGTCCCCGAGGCTCAATTGGATTAACCTGTATAAATAAAGGTTGAATATTGCATTGATATGGATAAATTTAACTTTAAAAATATGGAAATTAAAGTTTTAATAAATAAAAATAAACATTATGTAAAACAAAAGAGTAGAAACAAATGTGTGTACCACTTTACATTAAGACTACAGTATTTTATAAAGGGTTATTAAATAGTCAACCAATAATTAATGAAACCATGAACAGTCTATATGCAAAAAAGACGTTACGTTTTCTACATCAGCCAGATTTTAAGCATTATATTTTTGTCAAGAACACTAACAAAAATAATGTAAAAAGTCAAATGACAAGCATTAGGCAAAGCAACAAGCAAAATATTCAGTTTGCATACAAAATACATACTTTATTTTTTTTATAAAATTGAGCCCGCATTGCAACAACTGTATTTTAATCTCAGTATAAAGATATTAAAAATATTTTGAATATAACTTCTGTTTTACTGATTATTCTGTCGTTGGTGTTCCTTCGTTGCTCCAGCAAAGTATGCTATTGTAAAACAGTTTACTCTAAATTGCAATGATCTGAATTTAATTTAGAAACTTGCCTTCTGGGAAACCCTACCATCAATTTAAGAGCAAGCTTTGTGAACCCTGTGACATCATTTTCAAAAGTGTTATACACTTAATTTTTTTTTTAACTTCTCTTTAACTATTCAAATTAAAAACTTTAGATAAAACTCATTTACAGAGCCGGTTCTGATAAGTGTGAGCTCAGTGACGACATATAAGCATCTTGAGTTTGAAACAGCTCCATGTTGATCCTGTGATGTCCAACCATCTGTCGTACGCAGATTATCTTCTATGAAGACAGGAACTTCCAGGGTCGTCACCATGAGTGCAGCAGTGACTGCCCTGAGATGCAAAACTACTTCAGTCGCTGCAACTCCATAAGGGTTGAGAGTGGTTGCTGGGTGGCCTATGAGAAGTCCAATTATGCTGGCTACCAGTACATGCTGCACAAGGGAGAGTATCCTGACTACCAGCACTGGGCTGGCTTCAATGACTGCATCCGCTCCTGCCGCATGGTGCCCCCTGTGAGTTTTTAAACATTGCTGTATCCTGTTACGAGTGTTTTTTTTTTTGTTGTTTTGTAAAACCGACAGCTTAGGATCCCTTTGCACCATTTTGGCTGTTTTCATTAAAACTCTACAGTTCTATGTATTTAAGTGTTTGCATAAAGGTCATGCTAAGTGTTATTCTTTATGTAGTACAACGGAAGCTATAGGATGAAGATTTTCGAGCGGTCTGACTTTGCGGGCCAGACGATGGAGTTAAATGAAGACTGCCCGGATCTGCATGAGCGTTTCCACACCCGTGACATCTCCTCCGTCAACGTTATGGAGGGCTACTGGATGCTGCACGAGCACCCCAACTACAGGGGACGCCAGTACTTCCTGCAACCCGGAGAATACAGACGGCACAGTGAGTGGGGAAGCACCAGCCCCACCATCGGATCTCTGAGACGTGTCACAGAGAATAAGTAAATTTGTATCTTTAAAAATTGAATAAATAAAATAACGTTTTGACCCCCAAAGTTTAAACCTCCACTCTTTTGTTTCCCCGACAGCTCTGTATGAGCATCTCAAACTGCAATGACCAAACTTGCAGCCACACTTTAACTACCGTATTGTTCGGACTATAAGGCACACTTAAAATCCTTTCATTTTCTCAAAAATCAACAGTGAGCCTTATAATTTGGTGCAACTTATGTATAAATTCTGGTTGTGCTTACTGACCTAGAACTTATTTTATGTGGTACATGGCGCTCAAAAATCTGTCAAAATGTTTTAGTTTCGCTTAATTGGGGCCGAGATGGTGTAGAGGCAGGGCAGCCGGCTCAGGACCGGAAGGTCCCTGGTTCGATCCCCGGTCACTGCATACCTCGTTACGTCCCTGGGCAAGACACTTAACCCCAAGTTGCTCCTGGTAGGACTGGCTGGCGCCTTGCATGGCAGCCTTCCGCTACCGGTGTATGAATGTGTGTATGAATGGGTAGATGGCTGGTACTGTGAAGCGCTTTGGGGCCCCTCATAAGGGGCTGGAAAGCGCTATACAGTATAAGTAAGCTCCATTTACCATATATTCCTATATTTATATTTGTATACACACATGGGCAAAAATCTTGTTGTCTACGTTTGTCTTTTAGTAAGAGGCAGTAGTCTGGACCATGATGCTCATTTGTCACGTTGCACATGTCTGAGCGCACCTGCCCCCCCTCTCTGTAAGTGCAGACTCAGAAGAGTCCTCTTTGGAAGCAGATGGTCAAGTAAAGCCATGGCTCCCGGGTCAGACAAAGACTCGTCGTGGGGTAGGTTGAATGCAGAGTCTTTAATCTTCCAGTGAGCAAGATGCATGTCACTGGGCTCTGAGTGCAGAAATGAAGGGCAGATGGCTGAACTGTGTGACATGAACCAAACAGCTCCTAGCCCCGACACCGACAGAGCGCAAGGGTCAAACACTGACGTTTAGACTTTAACTAAGGTTTTATTTGTGACAATGATGACAACAAAACAAAAACTAAAGCATGTTGCATAAACTTTGAAAGGGGACATTTTTAAATACTTAAACTTTATTCTGTGAAGACCTGAAGTAATTTGCAACTTTTGTAATAGTCTAAGCTTAAAAAAAAATAATTAAAAAAAAAACTAAACAAAAACACCAAAGTCCATGCTCAATAATCCAGGTATAAATTCAACAACATTCAGTCAGATCATCTGGATGGTTTCTTTTTTTTGCTGAGACATTTTGTCATTCCTCCAAAGGACTTCTTCAATCTGAGGAGCTACCAAACAAACTGATTTCCACCAACAGCATGTACTCCAGAGTGGAAAAAAAAACAGTTTGCTGGTGCTAAGATGGCCTCTAGGGCACGCCCTCTCCCCCATCAACTCCTCTGAGACATTCAAGCCAAAGTGGTTCAAAACACCAAAGTTTTTTATTTTTACCTGGATTATGGATAATCCAACAACGTTCAGTCTGGTCATCTGGACAGTTTCTTTTTTTGTACTGAGACATTTCACCCTCCATTCAAAGGACTTCATCAGTCTGAGGAAACAGCAAAAAAAAAAAAAAACTGGTTCTCCACCAACAGCTTACACCAAAGTGTAAAAAAAAACAAAAACAAAAAAAACTAAACCTTCCGGATGACCTGACTGAACATTGTTAAACAAAAAACAATTTTATGTATTAACCATATATGAAGTATAAAGAGAACCAAAACAAAACACTCCAGCTTCAGCCAGAGGCTCATTTTGGTCACTATGGTAACTACATAACTGTGTTTCTTACTCCCTGACAGCACTCTTAAAGGACAGGCGGACAACAACACAGACAAAATAATAAGCCTCAATCAGTTCAAAAAAACTTGAATTTACCTGGATACATTTAAAAAAAAATCCAAATTTTTTTTTTTTTTTTGCTTGTTATATCTTCTACATTAAATGTAGGTTTACTATAGAATTTGTGACAAGTTAAAGACCTTTCACTTCTAGTTTTAAAATAGAAGTCAGTGAGTCTGGACGTGCTCACTCTGAACACACTGGGATAAACAAGTCATTTCATTTAGCATTGAGAGATTCACTGGGTAAAGAACAAGAACTATATAAGACGGGCAAAGTTTGTGGGAAAAATGAGAAGTTCACAAAATGTTTCTGTCATGTTTCCAGTCAGTTGTATTCACGCATTAAAGTTCAACTTCACGCGACTCGTTTAAACCTTTAATAGTGTGAGTAAGAAGTATATCTGAGCTGTGAAGTTCCAAAGAAGGCTGAGTTTTCTCAATCACTCCATAATTTTTTATTGTTTTGTAGGTGGAAATATCTAGCTTTTTATGTGTGTGTGTTTCATGGCTGCTCCGGACTGAGCCTGTTCAGGCTGAATCTTTGTGCTGGGTTGTTCCAAAGTAATGATAACTGAACAATGGTCGAATAGCTAAACATTACCACTCTAGATTAGTAGAGAAGTACTAAAAAAAATACTAAACAATAGCAACCACTCTCATGCTGGAATTAGCCGTAACATTATGACCACCGACATGTAAAATAACTGCTCATTCTGTAATTAGCTGATGTTCTGCTGGGAAAACCTGCACCCTGATGTTCACATGGATGTTACAAACCTCACTGTGACCTCCTCCTCACACCAACCGCACTATAATGTACAGGGATGAGATGTTGTTGTCTGAGGGATCCACAGTTCTACAAACTTTTTCACACCAGTTCTCAGGCCACAAAGGCTCATTTGTTCATGCCCTGGTACCAAACACCCCACATGTTCCTCATCCAGACTCTGACTGCTCAGAGGTCTGTTGGTGCCATGAGAATATATTCAGTTTAATCTGAATATTATAGGTGATATGAAAAAAAACAAAAAAAAAACAATATTTGGTTCATCCTTTATTTAACTGGGACTGAAAACGTTATTGTATGCGAGCTGACAGTTTCCTCCATCAGCCCCCAACTCGTTCCCAAACGTCTGACTTTGTGTTTCTGGCAGTTTGCTCCCATTGTGAAGCGCTTCCTGACAGGAGGCACTCTGGAAGACTGGGCTCAGTCAGCTGCGAAGGAATGTGACATTCCTTTCTAAAATTACGGATGTTTCTTTGGATTTCTTCCTTTTTCTTTTGTGGTGTCTGGAGAAAGTGCTGCCAGACACCAAAGTGAACACAATGGCATAAACTTTAAACGTGACCAACAACGGAGCACTACAGATTGCTAACAGAAGCTAACATAGTGCACATTTTTACTGGTTATTCACCCCTCCTATTGCATGTCTCAGTGGAAAGTCTGTCATTTTAAAGTAAAATTACAGACATAGTGTTGCTATTTCTTCTGAAACTATTAAAAAAAACATTTTTTTCTTTAAACTTGTGGTTCAATTCAATTTAATTCAGTTTATTTATGTAGCGCCAAGTCACAAGAGAAGTCATCTCAGGGCACTGAACAGAAACATTCATACATTAACAGAAACATTCATATGTAAACACAATATTTTTGAATTATAATAATATAAAAATATATAATAATACTGTATAAGCTAAACTAAAATAAATTGCACCGAAATGTGTCATTAAAACCTTGATAATTGTTTCTTTGTAGATAGTTGCTATATGAAAACTGAAAATGTACAATAAGGGAGTATTTTGAACAGTTTGAAAAAGTTGTGAACAAATAATATCTTAACTGTTGTATACAGCATTTTGAATGAGGAAAAAAGTTAAACTCGAACAAGACTGATGGTCAATGCCTAATCTAAATGCAGCCATTACCAAAGTGCATCATTACTGTCCTTGGAAGTTGTTATGGGGGAACTCAACCACATTTATTTATTTGTTTGTTTGTTTATCTATTTATTTATTTAGGTGCAGTCAACAAACCTTACTTTTTCGGACAAAGCCTAAAAAAATCTTTTTTTTTTTTGGTCAGAAGCTGAACTGAGCAGTAAAAGGTTGTAAACGGCACAAAGGGCTTGAAGGATGTGAAGGCAGCTCTATTCATTTTCAATGAGAAAAACATGGCTGAAAAAAACAAAAAAATTCAAAAGGCATAAATTGCACAAATACCAAAAGTCAAAGCAGGAATGTCCTGAATGAGCTGAAAATTTTGATATATGAAAAGTAGAAATAACTTAAAAACAGCTGAACACATGCCAAAAAATGTACTGAAGGAAACTGAATCTCAAGGTCCCAGTTACACTCATAACTAGAAAAATGTAAAGTATAAAAAAATAAACTGTACAAGGATGCTTAGTAGTGTGAATTATTTACAGGCAGTCATACAATTATTTGTCTTTATTTTGTGAAATCAAAAAAAAAAATTCAATACAGAAACAACTGGACTTTATTTGTAACAGAAGATGTTTCGCTCTTCATCCGAGGAGCTTTCTCAATTCAAAGAGCAATGAGTGTGGGGTTCAGGTTATAAAGGCTATAAGATACACACAAACATATGTAGATGAACAAATAACACCTCACACCTTAACAGTAGGTATTTCTTAGGGGCTTTGTTAGTCTAATTCACAGATGAGGCTCCTCTGTTCCCATCAGGTGTGAAAACTGGCGGGGAATCAGTCTTAAAGCTGCATTATACGGTTTTGTAAGTTGAAATCGGAGACCTCTTCCCCGTTAAGGGAAGGTTTTTTTCTCTTTTAACATAAACAGCTTCCTTCACCCCCCTCTCAAATCATCTGTGTTCACAGTCCAAAATGTGCACATTCGGGTCCTCAAATGAGTGTCCCTTGTCCGTGAGGTGGAGGTGAACAGCTACAGCTTGGTCTACTGTTCAATGCAACAATCAGCATTCAAGTCAAATAAATAAGTCAAAAACACTTGTGGATGTTTGCCTGTTATTTTATCAAGCAGGGCACAACTATAAATCATTCAGCCCACCACAGAGCAGGAATAACCCATAAAACTGCTTCCTGTGCTAACAAAGTCTGTGTATCTCAACAAGAAATCATCAAATCGCCAAGTCTAATCAATTTACCGGTAGTTAGATACCATATCACCTACAGACAGACTGAGGACAGAATGATGGGACAAATGTCTCTCTGCTGCAGTTGTGTGGTTGTACTCTACAGCAGATGAAGGCTGGGAAGCAGAGACTGTCAACGTAGAGACAGCATGACTCACAGGGGAGACATTAGCTGTGTGATGCATGATCGCTCATCACAGACAGAAGCTTTTAGGTGGAGATGCAGTGAAGTGGTGGGATCTGTGGTGTGCCAGGCGGTAACATCTGCTAAGACTTGATAATGCATTTAATTGCAAAACAATTTTGTAATTAAAAAAATGATTTTTAATTTTTTTTTTTTTTTTTTTTTACAAAAATAAATTCAAATTTTATCCTGACACCTGGTGGGGAAAATAGCGCTGAGGTTTCAAAGATTTTCAAAATAAAAATTTTAATTGAGGCACAGGTTAAATTATTATTATAAATTAGTAAAGTATGATACCATGTGAAGAAGGCCTGATGTTTTTTTGTTTTCACTTTGTGGGATTGTTAAGCCTGAGCTGTTTGTTTATTTATTTTTTATTATTATTTTTTTTTTACAAGGGGCAGATACAAGACTTTTCTTATTCTTTCTGCACCCTTTTCATTCAATGTTTTTTTTTTTTTGTCTGATGAATTTATTTTGTTTCTTTTAAATTAATGATTTATA
>JARVGQ010000610.1:19674062-19685474 GCA_031762355.1 Hypsolebias martinsi | reverse complement strand
ACGCAGACAGGGAGCAATAAAGGAAGTACGAACATTGCACGTTTCTTCGAAATTTAACAAGATAAGCACCTAAAACAATTATTTGTTTGCTCGACTTTATAACAAAGGTGTGTCTCAGTTGAACTTTTACTTAATAAATGATGCAGTGAAATGAAGCTGATTTGACGGTTGCTCCAAGTAGCGAGCAAAACGAAGGTGGCCGGTTATGGCAGGCCGATTGTGTCATTAATAGATGGTGAAAATTCTCAGTCATCCAGGACATGGTAAATTCAAAAAGTTCAAGACAAAAACAATAAAGTATAAATTAAAGTATAATAAATAAAGTCCAGTTGTTTTTGTCTTGGAACGTTTTTTTTAATTTGCTCTTAATAGCCACTTTTAACTATTACATGATACAACGGCATGCCAAACTACTTGAGTGCCACCTAGCAGCTGAAAAATGGTAGTGCTCAATTTTTTTCAGTCAGAATGAATGAAACGGTCATATCTCAGCCAAAAATTGGTTTATAAATATGGGGGAAAAATTCATAAATACGTCTCTTTCGCCTATAAGTTGCAGGGCATGAAAATTATGCAAAAAAAAAAAAAAAACAACGCAATTTAAAGGGCAAAAAATACAGTACACTATATGTGTTTAATATTTGGTCAGAGCTTCTTATGATGAATTTCTGGATCAGTGGTGTGGAGGCAGGTGTCCGTGGCACTGCTGATGGTTATAGAGGTTCAGGTTGTTTTGATGTGATGTCAATCCACCATCACGCTCATTAAACCAGGTATTGGTACTTATGACAATGTGTGTAATTTTCTAAGAGACATAATTTGTTATTTTTAAATTCACTTTAAGCCATTTCAGTTAATGTTGATGATAAACGCTTTAAATCAGCATTGCATCTATATACATGAGTTTCTCTGTTGAAATTCATTCACTAAAATGAATTAACGTTTTGATTAAAGTTCAATTTACTGAGAAGCACATGCCTCCTTAGGCTAAACTAACTCATAAGTGTCCTGAGCCGAGCTAAAAAATAAAATAAAATAAAAAAAAACTTACAAACTGTTGGTCCCTGAACAAGAGCATAATGCAAAAGAGAACATCAGTCTTACTGTACGGGTAAAGTTTGTTTTAGAGTCAAATAGTGGCATCAACCATGGTCTCAACAAGACCTTAGTCTTCAGGCTCTGGTTTAGCTGTTGTCTCTCTGTTCAGCTAAAGTCTGCCCCACAGGCAAGTTTTCATGGAGGTACTTCATGTTGCCGTGCTCAGAGAAATCAGCTACGGTGTGCCCATCGCCTCTCAGGACCCACTTGGTGGTGAGCAGCCCCTCGAGGCCTACAGGCCCTCGGACGTGGATTCGGGCTGTGCTGATACCGACTTCTGCTCCTGTAGATCAAGAGAACAGCAGTGGACTAAATGTAATAAACTATAAAAGTCTCACATTTTAATAGTGACTTTTCACCTTAGTTTGGTTCTGCAAATTGCTTTAAACATGCATTTGTCGTACATCCACTGCCATAAACATTCACAAGGTATATTATAAGATACAGTGCTGTGCAAAAGTCAAGAGTTTGATCATCACCCTGAGAGATGCAGTTCATCATCTACTCTATCAGGTTTTCAGCTTAGAACTGTGAAAAACACTCATTTAATGAAACAATACTATTTAATGCTCGTTAAGTTCAGGCCATAAATTCACTAAAAAGTAGAAACAAACAGTCTTGATGGCAAACTGTCACATGTGCCTGAAGATCCAAATTAATTTTTTCCTAATTTATTTACAATATGTGGGTTTTCTTTAGTGTGGATTCTCTTTGCATGCTTGAATGGTTCATGGATTATTGATTAGTGGTTTAATACAAAAATGTTTCCTGAAAATTGTAGTCAGATTGTGTTGACATTGTTAAAAAAAGTAGTAAATTTTCAAGAACAAATGCTGGTAGATGTTTTAAAAGCTTGAAATGTTGATCAAAACTAATTTAGAAAAAAGTCACAAAGGTCCTTTGAGCCAATAACATATAAAGATTTGTGCAGTACCAGATATAGTGCAAGTGATTTATAAATGTGCTTTTCCCTCTAAATCACACACTGATGTGCATATTTGGGATAAGTGTCATAGTTTGTGACACACTGCTGGACAATTGTCAAGAGCAGAAAAAAACTTCTACATGTGAGGAGCGGGGAAGTTTAAATCATCTCAACATCATTAATGTTGAGAATAAATAGCTTGATAGGGAAAGAATTAAAACAGAAGGCACTAACCGAGTCCGAACCGGTAGCCGTCGGCAAATCGTGAACTAGCATTCCAGAAAACACATGCGCTGTCCAGCTGCTGCAAGAACTGCTCAGCTGTCTCCTCTGGAAAACAAACAAAAAATATCAGTGCTACTGCTAAAAACTGTGTTCTTCTGGTCACCACAACCCATTTGAATTAACAGAATTAAAACATATATAATAATAATGTACTTGCAACATAACTGTAATTGCATCTGTACTTGCAACATAACCGTAATTGCATCTGCTTACATATGGACAGTACATTTACTGAGGTCGCACGCAGATCTTAAATTACGTGAACTTTAATAGAAAAATAAGTGAACAGGAACAATGTGGACACCTCTCTATAAAGTGAACCTTACAGCCGTCCTAATAAAATTAAAAATCTTCATAAAAAAATAAAATAAAGCTAGGATAACTAAAAGAGAGCAGCAATGTAAGAAGCCAAGGCCATTTTGTCTTCTGTTTAAACATTCACTGCTTATTCACCTAGCTGTCTGCAAAATCTACAGCTGCACATTTTATTATTTATTCTTTATGTTAAGCTACGGTAATCCTCTTATCTCTATAATTTCTCTACTCTGACATGTGCCCACTAGATGGAAGCAAAATATCCTGCTCCAGTGTTGTTGAGCCAGTCCTCCAGGTGAATTTGTGACCAGCAAACTTTGTCCCAAATCTTAAACCAAACTAGTGTAAACAATAAAATGTTGGTCTGCAAATAATAACATTGTTTATTAATAAATAAAATGCTGTAAATAATAACCTAAAAAGTTCAAAAGACGGAATTCTTGTTCGTGTAACTTAAAACAAAGTTACAAGCATTATGTTACAAGTTTACAGGAAACCTCTTAAGTTGAGATAAAAAAAAATTAAGACATGTCACATGTAACCTAGGTGAAAAATAAATTCAGTTCAGTTTATTATTTATAATCATTATAATTAAATAAATCTAACAATGTCTACATGCAACCTTTAGGTCAGGTAAGCCTCTATGGACGCCACACAGAGCAGTTTCTATCTAAATTAGTTCAGATGGTGTTGTCTGACAGCTGTTTGTTGGAGCGTAATTTGACCGGTGTGAGTCTATTAAACTGACAATCATCTTTTTGCATTTAAAACTGACTGTCCACCATATTGGAGTCACAAAGGGAGGTCATGAACTCACACTGACAAAGTGTCACTGATCATTAGTCGCTGTAGCAGAAAGTGAAATGAAAGAAGGTGGTAAATCACTAGAGAGGAAGACCACGACGTATAGGTGTTGCTTTAATCATGGGGATTTAAATATGTCTTTAATTATAGAAGATATTTTGTAAATTAGACAACTCGGGCATGAAAACCGTAACAGCAAACGTAAGCAATAAAATGCCACTTACCATTTTCTGTGATGATAACGTCTGTGTGGGAGCTGCCATATTTGTGAATATGATCCACAGCTTCCTGCATGCTGTCCACCACCTCCAGACAACACTGCAGGTCGCCGTACTCTGTGCGCAAGGACTTGGCCTCCGATGGACTGAACGTCAGGTGAGAAATTAACCGAGGACCGGCATGAATCCTCACCTTGCAACACCGCAAAAAAGGTTACTTAATTTCACCTGTTAGAAAGCATTTTTTAAATATAGTTTACAGAAAATGTACTAGCTTGTGATGCATGGTTCATATAACCTTGCACATTTAACTGAAAACTCAGCCAAGAATTAAACATTATAATTTCACTCAAGCTTCAGGTATTAATGTTACATAATGAAGCAAATGTCGAAGAGATGCAGCTCCTTGAATGACCAATTGAGGCTGGTTCAAAAAAGTCAAGTAGAACCAGAAAAATTGCATTTCCTACAAAAATGCAGTGGGAATGCTTATTGCAGAAGAACTTGCTGAAAAACTGCTGAAATGTGCTAAAAGATGCTGAAATGTAGCTGAAATTGAAGAAAAAGCCTAAGCTAGTAGAAGAAAGTAGCAAGAAACAAAATGTTTTGAATTATCTACTGACCAATATTTTTAAGGGCAGAAATTAGCACAAAAATTAGGAAATTAGCTAAAAAAGCTGAAATGATTTAAAAGTAGCTGAAAAGTAGCTGAAAATGCAGAAAGAAGCTCAAGCTACCAGAAGGAAGTGGAAAGAGCTGAAATGAGCTAAAAAAAAATAAAAAAAAAGTGGAATTAGCTGAAAAAGCTAATATTTGCAACAACAAAAAAACAGCTAAATAGTAGCTGAAATAGCTGAAACTAGCCTATGGTAACTAAGCTGAAAGGAGCACAACAAGCTAAAATTAGCAGAGGGAAGTTAATCAGGCTGAAAGTAGCAGAAATTATCATGAAAAACGACTATCTGAAAACAACTGAACTTTAACATTGCTAAAAAGTTAGCTGAAAAGGTAGTGCAAGTTTAAATTAGAAGAAAGCAGAAAGAACAGGTTTGTTGTAAGAAGCAGAAATGAGAACAAAAGTGAAAATCATCTGGAAAAAAATGAAATTGAAAAAAAAACTGCTGAGAAGTAGCTGAAAAGCAGAAAGAAGCTGAAATTACAAGTGGAGAGAGCACATTTTTGCTGAATTACGATGAAAAAAGTTTAAATGAGTGCAAAGAATGTGGAAAGGAAAATGCTGAAATTAGCATTAAAACAGCTAAATAGCAGAAAAAGCTGAAATTTGCAGAAATAAGCTGAAATTAGCATAAGCTGAAAGGAGCAGAAAGAAGTTAGAAGTACAAAAATGTTGTAGTTAGCCAAAATAATCTGAAAGGAGCACATAACAGCTGAAAAACAGCTAAAAGTAGCTGAAAAATGTTTAAATTTGCACAAGGAAGCTGAAAAAGCTGAACCAGAACAAATTGGAAAGGAGCATTACAAAGTTGTAAACAGATCTAAATATGTTAAGGATGGAAAATGAGCCAATTAATTTTCTGCGAGGAAAAAAGTTGCAGAAAAGGCTAAATATTTCAAAAAGCTAAAGTTGCACCAATACCAAAAGTCATAGCGCCCTTCTGAACGAGCTGAACATTTTGATTTATGATTTGTTGAAATAGCACAAAAGCCGTGGAATGAGAAAGATGCAGAAAAACATACACAAGAAAAATGGATCACAGTTGTGTGAATGTTTTTGAAACATTCACACAACTAGGTTGGTTTATAAATATCTCTGATAGGACTGTAGATTTTATTTACCCGTTCGGTGCGCAGCATATCAATAATCTGGTCAAAGAGAGGAGTCCCAAGGACGCTCCTGTGAATCAGCAGAGTTTCCATGGCATTGCATGCAGCTGGGTAGTCACACTTGGAGTCTCTGACTAAACGAATAAAACAAAAACACAGGCATGTTTAAATATACTCAGAAATAGACTGTCAGCTTGACAATATTTATCTTTTCTGGAACAGAAGAACAATTATGTTGTGGAACTGTATCTACTGACCAATCTTGACGACCTTGTCAATGCTGGCGTCTGCATGGACGTAGACGTGGCAGATCCCCTCACTGTGACCCAACACTGGGATGCCCTTGGCCGCTCGCTGAATGTCTCGCACCAGCTGGGACGAACCTCTGGGGATGATCAAGTCGATCATCTTGTCCAGTCGGCAAAGATCTGCCACCTCCTCCCGAGTGCTCACCTTGAAAGGCAGCAAACACAGCACAGACATGTATTCACGTTGTTTTTAAAAATACAAATACACAAGAAAGGTCCAACACAGGTGACTTCAACTCAACTGACGCGAGGGAATTTTATCTAGACTTTGATCCTTTTGCTTTTATATTATCTAATGGATAATTAAAGTTTGTAAGAATAAATTTACCATTTGGACAGCCTCCTGGACTCCATGCGCAGAGAGGGCCTCCTGAGTCAGACGGTGCAGGACTCTGTTGGTATTAGCAGCCTCTCTGCCTCCTTTCAGCAGAAGAGCATTCCCAGTGGCTATGGCCAGAGCAGACACCTTTGTTGACCAAAACAAAGATGGACTAAAGTGACATATAATCAATGTTGCAGAAATTATTTTTTTAATGATAAAAATGCCATTGTATTACTTTTACCAGTGTTTAAATAGCACACTTCCAACAAACAATGTTCAGACATTAGATTAGTATACATTACATTACAGTAATACTGTGAGGCTGCATTTTAATCTTTCTGTAAACTTTATATGTTGATGCCAAGATACAAGATGCAAATGTTTCCTATAAGTTTAGACTTTATTTGAGGAACTTAGAATGGTGATTAATTTTTCTGCCTTTTTTTTTAAACCATCAAAACTACGGTCTTGCTTGTTTATAGCTTTGAGAAAAATGGAGCACCCCTACACCTGCATCACAAAATCCTATTATTTCCCACTTCGGAAAGGCAAAAGGTGGACAATGGTTTGCCTCTGTTTTAAATCTAAAAGGTTTGTTTTCCTTTCCACTGTTACCACTGTGCTTGCTCAGGATGGGAGGCTGCGACGAAGTGAAGACTCAACTTGTCTGCTGGCTTCCTTAAATAAAGAACCGACTGAGAATTATTGGATTTTGATTGAGCATAAACTTTGTTTACTAATTGACTTTTCTATGAACGTGAATGTTTCTGTAAAGTGCCCTGAAACTAATTTGTTGTGATTTGGCGCTATATAAATAATCTCAATTGAATTGTATGTGTGAGTGCCTGTTTGTTCACAAATATCTCATGAAACAATATTTTAATGAAACTACCGGTAGTATCCATTCCTTCAAATAGTGGTCTTTAATTTGATTAGTAACCTTTATGTGTTAAGACTTACAAGAACTTTTCTTCCATCATGTTACCTGTGGCAAGCAGTCAGGTCTGGCCTCAAAGATGACCAGAAGAACCCCAATGGGTACCGTAATCTGCTCTAGTTCTAGACCTTGTGCCACCCTGGTCCTTCGCAGCACTCGACCGACGCTGTCCTGGGCTGCCATAGCTATCTGACGCAGGCCTATGGTCAAACTGTTGAGCTTGACTGGTGTGAGGCTTAGACGCTTCAGTACAGCTGAAGATGAATGACCTTTAAAAAAAAAAGACAAGTAATATCAGAATACTGTATTTTGAGAGTAAATATGAGTGGGAAGTGATGTTTTTGGAAAGATAATGCAATACTTTTACCTACTTTATTGTTATTTCTGTTTATGATGCATAGTAAAGAAGAGGGGTTCTGCCTACTAGTCTTCTCTAAACCTGGAAGCTGTTGGTTCCCGTTACCTGCACTGACAGCCGTCTCCATGTCCGTCTTGTTTGCAGCCAGAATTTCTTCCCTCCTCTCAGTCAACAGCTCTGCTAGGTGGCAAATGATCTCACTTCTCTGACAACACAGACGAGCAAACACATGCAGACTCAGCACAAAGCAGATCCGTCCGATAAAAGTTTCTCTGCGGCTGCAAAAATATGGACGCACCTAACGTCATAAATTATGAATGCTTACAGCCTACAAAAACACATTTAAACTGCAGCCCTCAAAAACAGTAAGACGCCACGTTCTGCTCCAAATCCAAGGTGTCACCTGGTCTGGATGTAGAGATGCCAGGATTCTACTGGAGTTTCGGGCCATTTCTGCCTGCTCGTCCACAGACGGGCCTAAAACAGAGTCGGACACAAGACGGACTGAAAACAACAACTTTAACAAGACTGCAGTGCTTGAAAGGAGAAAAGGAGAAACCTTGCCAATCTCAGAATATACACACCAGCAGGTTTTATTTCAGAAAAGAAGGTTCCCACTTTCTTGCCCTCTACTATATCCATGATGACATGACCTGTCACTTTGGGGTTTGTGCCGTTAGCGATGACCACAGAGGTGCCGCCCTGCAAAGCCCAAAGAGCTGCCTTGACCTGCAAAAAACACATTTTTGAAGAAACCTTTAAATTATCCTCAAAAGGTATCTTCAGCTTCCCCAGAATTAAGATTATAATCTTCAAGAACTTCTTACATAAATACAATAAGATGACTTGTTTTGTTTCATCAGAGGTTAAAACATTTAAAACATGATGAGAAGTTCTTGAATGTAACATCGGCCTTAGTTGAGGTCTTAAGTGTTGCAGACAAAATAAATTGTCAAGATTTTGCTTTTATTCTGTTCGCTCAGCTGATAAAATGTTCCTAAAGAAAAACCGAGAGGCTCAGATGAACCTTGGCCTCCATGCCTCCGATCCCGACTCTGGACTTCGTGCCGTAGGTGATGGACTGCTGGTCTCCAGGGTAGAAGATATCGATGAGCTTTGCGTCGTCTGTTCCAGGAGGGCTGTTGTAAAGTCCTGTCAAAATGAGCAATCCACGTACGCGTATTTACTTAAAAGGACAAAAACAGAATTTAATCAGTCAATAAAAACTTCTGATCATAGAAACCCTCTACAGGAGGTATTGATCTTTTTCATTTATGTGAAAGAAGTGAAGAAAGTTTCAGGGGGAGATAGTTTAACATTCAAACGTAGAAGCCTTAGATTACTTAGTAGATGTAAGTGCTAAGTAACTTCAAAAGACAACAAATTTGAGTTATACTGTTAAAAAATAAAGTCTGATAACAGTCACGTGAAAGCAGAATCTTATTCATTAGTGTAGACGACAGGCAGGCGTTTCTTGTCACTTCTTTTAAACAGCCAGCAAAGACAAGACAATAGAGTCATGCTTGTGTTATTCTCAAAGTTTATGAAAGACAGAGACTTCTTTTTGTTTGTTGAAGACAGTCCCCTCTTGTCCAACAGGATTTCTTAAACTTTTAAGATTATCCATGTCCTGAAAGACTTAGGACCCACACAAACCTAAGACGTCTGATTACAGCTAGTCTGGTTGTTTGAAGCTCTAATGTCATTTGTACAAGGAGGCACAGTGGATCAGTGGGTAGAGCTGCTGCCTTTCAGCGATAAGGTCGCTGGATCGAATCCCGGACAGTGGGCTTTCAGGGTAGAGCATGTTCTCTCTCCGGTACTCCGGTTTCCTCCCACAGCCCAAAAACATGCATGTTAGGCTGATTGGTAACTCTAAATTGTCCCTAGGTGTGAGTGAGAGAGTGAATGGTTGTTTCATTTGTCTGTGTCCCTGTGGTGGACTGGAGACCTGTCCAGGGTGTCCCCCACCTCGCGCACAGTGACTGCTGGATATGGGCACCAGTGACCCTCGCAACTCAGAAAGGAAAAAGTGGGTAAAGATAATGGATGAACGGGAATTTGCAAAAGTCCCAATTGTTTAGTTGTTAATTAAATGAACTGGTCGTGTCTGTTTGCAGATTTACACAGCTTAGGGATAGTAAATATAAATATCTAATAGATATCTCAAATTGTTGTGTTAATGCCGATACCTTCCACATCAGACAGTGCGATGAGCAGATCAGCCTTCATCTCTACAGCCAGTCGTGCTGCTAGACTGTCATTATCCTTAATGCTGATCACCTATAAAAACAAAATGAAACTCATTTACCTTCAATTCATCCAATATTTTTTATATAGACTATTATTCAGCTGATTATAACACACTGTTAAAAATTGTTTTATACCAGTGCCAAACTTTTGAGTAAGTCAAATTAAATCTATTGATAATTTAAAACATTTAATTTTGAGGTAAGGGTTACAAAAATTGAATTGGGATGAAATTAATTTTTTTAAACTATTATTATTTTACAACATTACTGTTTCGTGTTCATTTGCAGAAGGCATTATATAAAGCCTACAAATGTATTTTTCTACTCGTCAATGTGACATTTCAGGACCTGCTCGCAGATAAGCTTGTGACAAACCAATAACGACCAGCAGTGATTTCAAATATCTAAGAACAAGATGTCGGTCATCTCTGCTGAAGAGCACGTAAAGATGACATCGGACAAAAGAACTTCGTCCTTGCTCCTTCTGACTGCACTTACTGCTCACTTCTGCATCCATTTCCATCCATCCATCCCCTCTCTGCATGAACATGTTTAATGAATAAAGGCAGAACTGGAGAACTGAGGCAGATGTGATTCAGAATGCATGTGGCTGACAGAAACTGTTGTAGTTAATGAATGGGGCATGTATTGTACAAAAACAGCCTCTGCCAACCCTCTCAGCTCCCCCGCTGCCACTGCCAGCGTCGCACCCATGCTGCCTGTACCCACATTTACCCCCTGCAGGTCGCTGTCGGGTTCAGGCGGGGGTACCACAGCGTCGTTGGTGTTGATGATGGGCACGATGTTCATGCGCAGCAGCTCCTGCAGCGTGCTGTTGAGATTCTGCCTCTTCTCATCATCATGGAAATCCAGATTTGTCACCAGGACCTGACAACGCAGAAGGAAGCAGAGAACTGAGTCGAAACTGGAAGTGAGAGGAAGAAAAGTTAACTCTTAACAGCACACAAAGCCTTTCCACGTGGGTGTTTTTCTGTGAGTTGTACAAGTATAATTATACCTGAGCTGTGCATGTGCTGTACTGGGTGAACATGGCCTCATACAGGGCCATCAGGCCGCTCTGTCCTGCTGCAGCACAGGCTCGGGCCTCCAGAACCGGCACAGACTGCAACACAAATGATACAGTTACATCAAGAATACTTTACATCAAACCTTATCATCCTGACAAACATAACATGAGCATTAAAACCACATGAGGTACATGAGGTGGAACGAAATTGTGTACTCAAGGTCCTAGTTACTCTCAAAAATAGCAAATATATAAAGTATAAAAATAAATACTGTAGTATACAAGGATCTAAGATATACAAATATTTTAAGTACCGGTAATAGAATATTTTAAGTAATAGTCAATATGGATTTAAAGCATAATAATACAATATCAATGGCTTTCATGGAACTAATAGAAGAGATAACAACTGCTGTTGATCAAAAACATTATTGTGTTAGGGTTTTTGTTGATTTTAAAAAGGCCTTCGAAGCCATTGACCACAGTATTCTCCTTGAAAAACTGAACAAACAAGAGGATTAGCACTACAATGGGTCTCCAGTTATTTGAATAAGAGACAGTTTGTACAAGTAAACGATGTAAGATCAGAATTTTGTGTTAATGGATGTAGAGTTCCTCAGGGCTCTGTGTTGGGACCAAATTTGTATATTTTGTATGTGAAAGAGCTGGTTGATGTGTCAGGTAGGCCTGTCACAATAAATAATAAATCAATTAATCGCATGATAAATTAAATTTATCGACCTCATTTTCATTTATCGCTTTATCGTTTCTTTGTGTC